>CM077110.1:17444233-17461515 GCA_039619505.1 Cimex hemipterus | reverse complement strand
TTTTTTTTTCAAATTAAACAACACGTAACTTAATTTTTACCAAATGTTTTGTTTTTACGTCAAAATACAGCAGGGTAAGTCACTGAAGTGTATTGATCAGCCACAATTACGGTCTTGTCCAATTGTCCAATGGATTCGTATATTATTTCTTATTTTATAGGAAAGAGGCCTATAAATGGATATTAACGATAGAATTCCTTTTATTGATCCATTGTCAACTTAATTATTCTAATTAGAAAAAAAAAACAACACCCATGTTAAGGTCAAGTCAATCAGAAAACTAGGTTCATGATTTCGCCCGATGGTTTCATAATTTACTAAATTCTCTCTAAAAAAACACCTAAAAATACACATTAACAGTAAAAGTGCTTCAAATTGAACTATACTCAACTTAATTACTTAATTATACTCAATTGTGGTGGGTTTTTTTTTAATTAAACACATCCAAATAGAACAAACATGTTAAGTTTTCACAATCTCGCCCAATCGAATCGTAATATAGTACTTTCTTTTTTTTTTTAAATAAGAAAACGGATTTGGTATACACATTAACAATAAAAGTCCTTCCGGCTTAATAATTGTCAACTTGTCGTCGATTAAAAAGCTAGGTCCATGATCTAGCCCAATGGTCCATAATTTAATACTTAAAAACAAGAAAAAAAAAAAAAAAAAAGAAACTGGCCTAAAAATGCACATTAACGATAAAGATTGAATAAAATATTGAACAATTGCCAACCTAATTACTTTAAAATGTGCGGTTTTATATCAAAATAGAATCATGACAAATCAAGGCAATTTGGAATTTTAGTATCATGATCTTGCCTAATGAATTCATAATTTCAACACTAACCGTAAATCCAGTTTTTTTTTTTTTTTATATTAAACAGCACATAACTTAAATATTACCAAATGTTTTGTTTTCATGTCAACATACAAAAAATGCCGTAAAAATACCCATTAACATAGTCCTTTATATGGAACTTTTGTAATTTCAATTTGAAATCTAGTTTGATGATCTTGCCCAATATTTTTTAATTTTTTTACTTAAAAAAAAAAGTCCTAAAAATGCTCATTAACAGTAAAAGCCCTTGTGTGTGGTTTTGATGTTAAAATTAAACCAAGTAAAGTCAACTGGAAAACCTAATTTCATGATTTCGCCTAATAGATTCATAATTTACTTTTTTTCTTCTTTTTTTAATGTGAAAAAGGCCTAAAATGCACTTTTAGTCCTGTTTTTCATTTATTAAACCAACACCTAACTTAATTTTTACCAAATTGTTTGTTTTTATGTGAAAATATAAAGACATAGCAGTGTAATGATCAGCAATGATTGGTCTTGCCCAATCAATTTTTTTTTTTTAAATAAGAAAACGATTCAGTATACACATTAACAATAAAAGTCCTTTAGGTCGAATAATTGTTCACTTAATTACTTAAAATGTGTTTTTTCATGTCAAAATAGACCCACGTTAAATTGTCGATTGAAAAGCTAGGTCCATGATCTAGCCCCAATGGTTTATAATTTAATGCTTACAAAAAGGAAAAAAAAAAGAAACTGGCCTAAAAATGCACATCAACGATAAAAATTGAATAAAATATTGAACAATTGCCAACCTAATGACTCTAAAATGTTCTGTTTTTTTTTTATATTTATATTTTTTTTTAAATTTATTTTTTATTTATTTAGTTTTTTGTATATCAAAATATAATCATGTTAAGTCAAGGCAATTGGAAACTTAGTATCACGATCTTGCCTGATTGATAATTTATTGAATTCATAATTTATTACTTTTTTTGTTTAAATAAGAAAATAGCCTAAAAATACACTAATTGTAGTTTTTTTAAATATTTTTATTTATTTGTTTTTTTAATTAAACAACACCTAACTTAAATATTACCAAATATTTTGTTTTCATGTCAAAATACAAAAAAAAAAAAAAAAAAATGCATAAAAATATCCGTTAACATAGTCTTTTATATGGAACTTAATTCAATTCGAAAGCTAGTTTAACGATCTTGCCCAATATTTTATAATTTTTCTACTTAAAAAAATAAAATGAAAATAAAATAAAAAGAGAAACAGGTCTTAAATTGTACATTAACAATACAAGTCCTTTATATTGAATAATTGCCAACTTAATATTTTCTAAAGTGTGGTGAAATTTTTATGCTGAGTCAAGTCAGTTGGAAACTTAATTTCATGATCATGCAATTTGATTTTTTTTTTTTTTTATTAATATGAAAAAGGTTTGAAAATGCACATTAAGACTTTTTTTTTAATTAAACAACACCCGACTTAATTCTTACGAAATGGTTTATTTTTATATGAAAATATAAAATAGTAAGTCACTGAAATTGTATTGACCAGCAATGATTGGTCTCTCGCCCAATGGATCAATGGAAAAAAAAATTAGGCCTAAACATACACATTACAATAAAAGTTCTTTATATTGAACGTCAGGTAACTTAATTGCACGTTTTTATGACATCAAAATGGAACGATGTTAAGTCAATTTGAAAGCTAGTTTCATGATCTTGCCCAGTCATAATTTAATACTTAAAAAAAAAGCCAAAAAATACATATCATGAAAAAACTTTTTTTTTAATTAAACATCTTACTTAATTATTACATAACATTTTGTTTTTATATCAAAATATAATAAAGTAAGTCACTGAGGTCTATTCAATGGCTAGGTTCATGATTTTAACCGATAGAATGATAGGCTTTTCAAATAGTCCTTTTTAATTAAAAAATTGCAATTGTTATCAGATTTAAATATAATAGTAATATTAACAGAAAATCTCTGTACCAGATAAATTAAAATCCGCCGCCCAGTAACAGTTGGTTGGCTTTTCAAAAATCACCTTTTGAACTCGATGGCCATGTTTATCGTGGTGCTCCTTGACGTAAGGTTCTACTAAAGAGGTGGCCACGTTGAGCGAAGAAAATAAAACTTGAAGGGAAAAAAATCAGAGTCTTTGAGAAGAACAGTTAATTTGTGTATAATCAGGTAATTAATTATAGATCAAATTTTCTCTAGGAAACTTAATTTTAAGAGATATACAGAGTTCAAAGGATTGTGATTTATGCCAGTTCATTTAGGAATTTTATGCTCATATCATGAAGGCGGCCGATGTTGACTAGAGATGGGTAATATTTACAGTAGTTTTTTTTTTTTTTTTTGTCCTATCTTGTTTTTCAGGTCGTATATGGGGCCTCGCCTGGCTGTTGTTGTTGTTTTCTTTTTATTTTTCCCGTCCTTTATTTTGTTTTATGGTCAATGGGATTTTCATAACCAATTTAATTACCCTCGAATGTTGTTTTAACGCAGTCCAATTGAACAGGTTGGTTTCTTGATCTTGTCCGATAGATTTGTAAAAAATATCAATTGAAAAATCTCCGAATCAGTCATTGTAATTAGCGTCTAATAATCTTTTCCTTATTTTTATTGCTTTTTGATAAAGTTTAGATCCATTTTTTTATATCTCTTACATCGAAATATTACCATGATTAGACAAGTAAGGCAAATTGGAAAGATTTTTTTGTATTATTATTATTTTTTTTAAATTTTATTAAAAAGTTTTAACAATACACATTACCTGTAAAACTTCTTTTTATTAATTAACACCCAACTTAATTACTCTTAAATGCTATGTTTTTATGTTAAAATATAACTGTTTAAGTTGTGGAGGTCCTTCGAAAAGCTAAGCTCCATTAAAGACTTTTTTTTATTTGATCAGTTGCTCTGCTTAATTAATCTTAATTCTGCTAAAAATGTCTTGACAAAATCAACCGATGTTAGGCTAAAATAACCCCTTCATTTTCTATGGTTGCCGTATAAATTAAAAAAGAAAAAGAAAAAAAGAGTCAAATTAGTTGCCAATAAAACGATGGAGATAATCAATGTTTCGATCGACCTTAGTTGACCCGGTGCCAATATTTTCATTAAATCTGATAGTTAAAAATCAAAAAGAACTTTTCAAACCTTTATAAACTATACGGCGAAACTTTCAAACTATAAAAATTTCAACCGATCCTGACATCTTTAAAAATGCTATAAAATCTGTGTCTTTTTACTAATTTTTCTGATAGAATTTATTGAATTAACAGCATTTTTTAAATTAATAACTTACATTTTTATATTAAAAAAAAAAAAAAAAAAAATGTAGAGAGGTGGGAATTTGCGACAGACCTATCTTTATTTTAATTGACTCAGAAGTTCAATTCCCCCCCCCCAATGATTTGATCGTTACAGATTGTTATCCCAGTGGCGAAATCTCTTTACGAATCGACCCTTTTATTTAGTAAATCTTTACTTTTTCCAACTGTCTGTCGAACTGACCTCATAACTTTCAACCAATAATTGAAAAAAAAACCAACAACTTTAATATACTTGGTAAAAGTTAATGTCCAAAATAGAAACAATCAATAAATGTTTACAAGCAGTTAAGCATTTGTCTACTTCTATTCTCTCAAATAAAAAAGTAGAAAATAAAAAAAAATGCATATAAAATTTTTTTTTCACGTTTACTTTTGATTTTTTATATCAGGAATGTTGAACTTTTCGTGCATTTTAAGTTGTAATTTATTATTATTCATTCTGCGTTAAATTTTATCTTCCGAGTTACTCCAGATTGCTTTCTGATTATATTTAATCTTGAGGTCTTTCATAATTAAAATAAATAACGATAAGAGGAACGAATCTGGTCAATATTGGAAGATTTCTTCATAGTGTAAGGGATTAAATTTTTTTTTTTTTTTAATGCATTGTGTCTTGCGATTGATGATCGCGTGGCCTCATTTCCGACAAGTTTGTCCACCTCGGTCCCGTTCTATTTCCAAATGTGGTTTTACCTCTCGACGAGAATAATTCTGACAGGTCGGTATTGTAGGCCGGACCGGCGTCCATTGCCAAACTATTCCTTCCTCAATCCTATAAATAAAACTAAGAGGATATTTTCACAGTTCAATTGCACCTTAGGACGCCCGGCCAAAAATAATAACATTTTTGTAAACAAATTAAAAGATTTATATATACATTTATTTATTTTTTTAAATGGGCGAAAGAAGAATTTGCTACTGTTCAAATATTAATTGTCTGTACTATATTAAATGTATAATATATTTATACATTTTTAGCTTATTTGAATAAAAAGAAAGAATGCCATATAAAACAAGCTAAAAATAGTAATACATTAAAATATATAACAGAAAAGAAAATTTTAAGAAAAAATTATAAGAAAAAAGAAAATACATAATTTAAAATTTTATAAGTAAATAGAAAAATGGTGAAAATAAATTAAAAACAAAACTATAGAAGGCCGTAAAGACATTTTTTATCTTTTGCGCAACCCCCCCCCATCAACCACACATATAATTATCTTTGCAAACAAATTAAATAATCCCTTTTGTTTTTAAGAGCTCGGTGAAAACCAAATAAGTCTTTTATTACAACGGCAATTTTTTTTTCTCAAAAATTATTTTTGTGGCCTTTTAATATATTCCTTCGTATCAACACTTATTCGTTCAATTAATTTATTCTGTTTATCTAAGGTCTTGGTTGAAAAAGTTAAGTGTTACGAGCGAGATTCGAACCCACGACCTTCGTCTGCTCTGACCACTTGAGCTATGGTGACATTAATTCCAGTGGACGTTTGATATTTCTCAACCACTGTTTCAGCGTATTAAGCGTTATTGATGATACGGACTCAGAACCTATATCTGTTACCTCTGGTGTTCCACAAGATGGCCGCATGTCGCCTTCGTTATTTAATATATTTATTAATGATATTCTTAAGTGTTTTACAAATAGTCAACTTAAGTTGTTCACAGACGATCTCAAAGTGTTTAAAATAATAAAATCTATTAAGGGGAGGCGTCGGTGGTTGCAAGGTTCAGTCTTTGACACGGTGCTCATCACAGTAAGGTCAAGGTCCCGGGTTCGAATCCAGCGGCCCTGCATTTGAACCCGACATACTTACAAATGGGCTTGTTTTCAAAAACACCGGCACCCTGATGGTTTATATGACCTCTGCTGTTTGCAAACCCTCGTAAAAAACAAAAAAATAAATAAATAAAATCTATTGGAGACTGGGAAATGTTACAAGACATAACCAATTTAGTCAGATGGTGTCATCTAAATTACATGACTCTAAATATTGATAAATGCAATGTTCATTTTCATAAGAAACATAGTCCATTACAATTTAAATATAATATCTGTGATGTAGAACTAATAGCTTTAAACAATATCAAAGGCCTAGGTGTAATTTTTGATTTCTCTCTTTCTTTTAGCCTGCATATTGAATCTATCGTAAATACATGTTTGAAACTATTTGGTTTCTTGAAAAGAAATACACAGGATTTTAATAATATATTTTGCCTAATACTGTTGTTTACTCTGATAAGGCCAATCCTTGAGTTTTGTGATGGTCAGTTTCAACTATTGTTTAAAATTTTTTTTCGAGATTATAGTGGAGTCAAAAAAAGGCCACCGAACTGCCTTCACATATGTCCAAACTACGTAGGCGTGTAAAAAAAGTGGATTAATCAAAATCAAACTAAAAACAAAGATAATTTATAATAAAATTTAAAAAAATCACAACCAAACTTGAAATGATCTAAAAAAAAGTAAAAATGTCCACTTGAAGGGAAATTTTTTATTTTATTTTTTAAAACAAAATTATTTTCCTCTAAAGATAAGAAAATTATAAGCCCTGTACTACTGGTTTTGAAATCAACAAAAGGCAAATTGTAGTTTTGGAAAGGCACTTTGTGTAAGGGTGGATTTTTCCGGAGTCCCAGCTTGTTGTCCCAAGATGGCCTGTTGAACCCCACTTGTCTTATCGACCTCTGATTGGCATGTATCTTTTAATTATATTATTAATTAATTTTAAATTTCGGCTGAGGAGTTTGTTTTCACTGTATCACCTCTTTTCGTCCATACCGTCTTCGGCCCCATATCGTACCTTAAATCCTTTCTCAGGACGAGACGGTCCCTAATAAATGGACAACAGGGAAAAATCCAGTTTCAAAATTGATGAAATCGTCGCAGTTTTAACTCAGCAGTCACCTTATTATCAAACTTATATAGACTTGAATCGGTTCAAAATAAATTCATCCAATACTGTTCTTACAAACTTGGTCTTATTTCTTGTTGATTATCATATGAAACTCTCAGAAATGTACTGAAAATAAGTTCATTACAAGACCGTAGGTCAATTGATATTGTTTTCCTTGTAAAACTTTTAAGGAATATGATAAGTTGTCCAGAATTGTTAGAAAAGATATCTTTTAATGTACCAGATAAGTCAATCAGATTCACTCCTCTGTTCTTTATACCATTATGTAAAACGAACTACTTAAAAAATTCTCAGATTCCTAGAATATGTACAAGAGCTAATAACTTAAGAAGCGATCTAGACTTATTCTGTTCATCTATGGTGAAACTTAAAGGTGTGTAATTCCACATTTTTTGTGTATATGCACTGTTGTAAAATTGGCTACTTGTCGTTGATGTAAGTGTAAGTAAATTAAGGCTTGGGGGAGTCATAAAAGTACTTCAATGTACTTTGAACAGTCTATAACCTACAGTCTATCTATAACCTACAGTACAGGTCATAGTCAAAATTGCTTCCCAGTGTTTGGGGGAGCGGAGTTAGATTTCTAAACGCATTCCAGTTGATTACATAAGGCTCTTACAGCTTCTGTTCAAAGGGAGTGTGAATATTGAATTTATTTAAAAAGTTTCTAAGTCTGTTTCTGAAAACCATAGTTAGCATAAACTTGGTTCGTAGACAAGTCGACTGTGGGTTCGAGTCCCATCGTTGCTTCTGGACTTTTCCGAGATTGAGGATTTTCGGGAAGGGGTCGAGATGAAAGTTGTTGGGCTAAAGATGATGTCTAGAGTTTTGTAGAGGCGACTGTTTCAATTTTGTTCCACGTCAGATACGAAGAAGGAAGTTTGACCAACGGTTCCAAGGCTTTCAAACCGGTGTGGCTGGTTTCTTAGGAAGTTTTGGAATTCTTTGTAGAACTATTAAGTATGGTTTTTAGTTGAGATGAAAAAAGTCAGTGTCATGAGCAGGATTCGAACCGGCGATCTTTGTCTCGATACGCCGCTGCTCTACCACCTGAGCTATCGTGACCTCGATCCACTCGGACATCAACTCCCCATCTCAGCCTTACGAGTTTTCCCTCCTTTTGCCATATTTCTTTGTAGAACCACCACTCAATTTTAAATTAATGAATTACAAAACGATAACAAGGAATTTCCCTCCTGGGTGCCTTTCTTCAATGAATCTTTGAATGGAATTTAGAATTATCTGATACTACGCTTCTTTTATACTGCAGGTACAACTCATCCTCTACGATTTTACAATAATAATAATAGTAATAAAGTCGTTATTAACAAAATAATGAATATGATAATATGGACATTTTATTCTTATCATAAGGCATTAATCAATGGTAGTGTGACCGTCAGAGGAGGTGCAATTTTCATCTTATTTCATTTTATACATAAGTAGGTATTTTATACATACTAGTTAGAATACATAATTATCTATTGGAATACATAATTACCTATTACCAAGTACATTTGCATCATAAGTGTTTATCACAATTCCATCTGCTTTTTAAGGAATTTTAAAAATTTTAAACCAAATTAAACTCCAGTATTTAATCATATCTACCGCGCTCTTTTACTATAATTACGTAACATGTCCCAACACTTTTCATTAAGAATTTCTATAACTTCTTCATTCGAAAGATTACACATCCCAAAAACAGATTTTCTGATTTCTGCCAACATTGGACGTACACCCACAAAGTGCAAAACATTCTTCTCCTTTTCTATTGCAGAGCGAGCATAAGTTAGAAACCACTTCGAATGGGTATTTATTTAGATGGATTAACTCACATCTAGCTTTAAAAATCCAACTAATTCGATCAGTTCTTAAGTCACAATTTACATATTCATTTACAGAATTCAGTTCCCTGTATAAAATACATAAGTGAACTTTCTGTATATATTTGTTTTTTAAGGTTAGCCTCATCTTCTCAAGGATTTTTTCTTCTTTACAGTCTGTCCTTCCTCTAAGATTTTAAATCGTTTCAGATATTTTTACTTCATGTCCTGACAGAATCGTTGTCATTTTTTAAGAAGGCATTGATTGTCAAATAGGTCAAAATCTCTGTGTCTTGGAGAAGATTTGCCGTGTGAACCTGTTTAACAATTTTTTTGGAATTTATGTATCTGAACGTTCATTACACATTGCAATTTTTTTTTTAATTTATAAGCTTCTTGATCAAAATAATTGATCAAAACCAACCAGCATCGGCTGATTTCAAGGGGTTTTCCACCAGGACGACCCTCGTCCCCATGCGTTTTAGCAGACTCATCAGAAATTATTGGATCGCTTAGTTTGACCCCTATTCAAAATTCCATTAAATTCAAAATTCAAATTGAAAACCCCCTATTCTCTCGACATTCTTCCTTCAGATTTTCACCTTTCAGAGAAGAAATCACACCGCTTCAAAATCTGAGAACTGGATGGAAGATGCCGACTGATGCGGAATAAAATGATTTCAAAATTTGTTTGAATGTGGACTGCAGTTCAGCTTGTCTGCCCTCAGTTCGTAGACCGAGAGTCATGGGTTCAATTCACATCATCGCCCTGGTATTTTTTTCAAGCGTCCCTTTCTCCAAAAATGCAATACTTATTTGTTTGCCATGCACTTCTACTTACGAAATGTGAATTCAAAGAATTATGGTTAATAAAGAAGAAAGAGTTTTACATTTTGTCATGCAAGCAACTGAGCACTGCTTGTGACTGGAGTTTTGGACGTTGGCAAACAGTTTTAAAACAGGGAGCTCGTGGGCTCAAACGATATATCTTCAGTCTTGGAAGTCATATTTTAAATCACAGTTAAATCCAGCCGGACTCATAAACCACATATCTTACTTCGAACCGTTTATTTTGCACCCGTTTCTGGATAGTCTTTTTTCATACAACGGTACCACCCAGTAGTGTCATGCGTGTCCAGCTAGAATGGAGGGGGGAACAAGAGCACAACTCATCTCTGGGTCTCAGGAACCTCCAAGCCCGACCGAACAAGATAACTCGTCACAAATCCCACAAAACGGTAGTCAGGGAAGAATTTTTCGTCTCCCTTATAGCCATCTTCATGGGTATATAATTTCATTATGCATTTATTTGAAAATTCATTGTTTGTTTTTTGTTCGTGAAATGTTAGATTTTCTTTTGTATCTATATACAAATACAGGAGTTAAAAATATTCTTTGATTAACTTTGTATTTTTTTTTGTTCTTTCAGATATGCACACCTTGCAATACACCAGCGACACCTCCTAATTTCCCCGATGCTTTAATGGCGTTTTCTAGGATGTCGACATCCGACAAAACCGCCCATACAGGTAATAATAGTAAATTCATAAATTAAATCTTTTACGATTAGAGTAGTGTACTTTTTATTAATTTTTTTTTGTGTGTGCCATTTTCAGTGTACTCGACATCACCAAAGCAAACAATGCAAGTCCAGGGTGGTGTCGTAGTCCAATCCGGCCAAATGAACGGGCTGCAGCCTCAGAATACGCTCGGCATCAACAGATAAGTAACGCCTCGATAGCTGTGATCCTCCCTTGTTAAAATAATACCACGAAAAATAAAGAGCTGTCTCCCCGCCCAGGCCCTTTTCAGACCTTTTTAGACAAAAAATTACAAAAAAAAAAAAAAAAAAAATCAAGTGCACTAATTTAAAATTGATTACGAGGAACAGAGAAGAGAGTTGTGGGCCAAATCATTTTCCAAAGATCGACCTACTTAAAAATCCAACGCTTCGATGTTCCCTACGTGCGAATGACGACATGGTTGAGGATTTAAAAAAAAAAAAGATTAAAAAAAAAGGACTCTTTGTGAACATTTGACAATAATAGTGGTAGTCAGTTAGCGTGTAAATAAATGTAAAATTTTTGTCAGTGTGTGAGTGCATTCTTAATTGTTGTCGCTTCAGAACAAGCACTGAGCATGATGAAAAGGTTGTAAACTATAACCGATTTATGACTGTTATTTTTTTATTTAGTCTATTTTAATGTTTACTATTAAGGAATAGTATTGTTTTTATTTTAGGGTGCTTAACTGTTAATAAGAAAAAAAATAAAGAAAAAAAAAGCGAAATTGTGTAAATAAACAAGAAAAATTCTCACTGAAAACCATTTTTTTTTAAAGGATGTGGTTTAAAACAAAATCCCTTCTTTAAGTAAACCTTTCATATAATTGATGTCTTTTCTACAAACTTTTTAAAAGTTTTATTTCTTAATGCATCGACAGCGGGTTTTTTTTTCTGTCAAAAAATATTTCTGGCGACGGTTGCGATCTTTGTTTATTTATTTACTTTTTCTGTTGTTATTCATTTGAGTCTTCTTACCTCAGATGTAATTCCATCGTATTTCACCGAAGACTCGGTTGGATCTTAAATTTCATAGGGAAAGAAAAAAAAAATTCACCCATTTTACTTACAATCTTACATCCTTTCTTTCTTTTTTTTTTTTTTTTTTTACCCAAGGGTGTCGAATCTTATATACATCTTAAAAACTATCATTGAAATTAGACAAACTATTAAGAAAGGTTTAATTTTTAGATAAAAAATAATAAAGTTGGGGGTTACCACCTCCAAAAAAAAAAAAAAAAAAAAAAAAAAAGTTAACAAACCCAGTGGGCTCCCCGATGTACAGTATGTATATAATTACCAAAAAAAAATTTTTTTTTTGATTTGATCAAAATTCTTACTTCAACTAATGTGATAATGCTTATCCAAATAAATGAAAATACTGATGATCTAATTTAATTACCACTCCTTTTTTCAATCCCCCCAAGATTTCATGCGATCTAAGGACCAGACTGATTTGACGACTTGGATCAAGCGAAATAATAAATGGGTGAAAAATTAAAAAAAAAAAAAAAAAAATTATTCAGGCTTGCTGGAAGGAGAGATGAGTAAGTACAAAGTTTAAAAATAATTTTCCTGTCTGTTCCAGACTGTTTTCGTTTAAATATATTTTCTTTACATTCATTAATTCCGTGGTCCGCTCGACCAATTATCGGCATAACAATTAATTAAGGTTTTTAGTAGATATGAAAAAAAAGGTCAAGGTCACGGGGTTTGAACCCACAACCTTCGGCTAGATACGCCGCTACTCTACCACTTGACAACTTTCGGACAACTTCCCATATCGACCCCACCTTTTGAGTTTTCCCTCCTTTTTTTCAAATGTAGTGTAAACGGTTTGGATTCTTGGCGACAAATGGATCGAATTCAAACGGAATGAATGGATGCCATCGACTTTTTTTTATCTCAACTAAAAACCTTAATTGTTATTTATTTTCTTGTCGAGCTTTCGGTAGAATATATTGCCTTCATCAGGACTTAAAAAAAAAAAAAAAAAAAAAAAAGTTATACTTAACGTTATACTGGTAGAACACGGATAACCTGTTCATATAGTATAACAATTTTTGTCAAAGTACTGATGAAGGCAATATATTCTGCTGACAGCTCGACAAGAAAGTAAACGTTGCTCCTGTCCTCCTGGCCTCATCCACAATCTACCTTTCGAAAAGGACATTATATTTAAACTGAGAAGGCTACTCAACGATCACCAAAGAAAATACTGTTTTTGTTATTTAATTGAAAAATCATAGACCCTGGCATACACGTCTAGAAGTATATTTTGAATGAAAAATCATAGTTCGACTCTGGCAACTGCGAGTAGCAGGATGGAGTGAGTCGCACCTTAGCTATATTAGATTTAATACATAAGTATCAATCCTTTTTTTAAAAGTTCCTACTCACAGTTGTTTTGCAACGATCCAGATTTCAAGCCCTTCGCTTATCATCAGGTTGAAGTTCCACATCTCTCGACATGAACGTTACATCAATGTGGTCGTTGATCTTCAATCTGATGATGGGCTAAGGGCTCGAAATCCGGAGCGTCGCAAAACAACTTACTGTGAGTAGTGTACTATCTTTTTAAAAAGGATTGAACACCGCACTCGCTCCACCATTCATCATTTCCATAAATATCAACCTTTGTAAAAATGTAATAAATTATTCGTGTTCATCTAATTTATCTTGTCCCGTTTATTTGCCTTTTGTATGCACTGATGTTAAATTAGAATTAATTTTTTAGTTAAAACTAGGCAAAAGAGGTGTTGGTAGCCTCAATGGTTAAGGTGCTCATCACTGGAAGGTAAAGCCTAGTCCAGCGGCCGTGCAGCTCAACACGGCTTGCAAATGTTTTTTTTTTTCTTTACAAAAACGCACCCCGAGGGTTGACGCCCTCCTAAAAAAATAAAAAACCGTATAGTAGTAAATAAAAAAAGCATAAGTGCATTTTAAGCTGGCACATTCATTAAAATACACATTACATTTTTAAGGTGTTAATTTTTTGTTTTGTTTACAGAGTTAAATAATTCAGTTATGTTAAATAACTTTTATTTATCAATTAAACAAAGTTATTTGGTTTTATTTATTCGTCTTTCCTTTTTTCTTTATTTCCTTCTTGTTCGATGAGAAAATATTTGATAACAGGTGCGTAACCTCTTCTAATGGCAAGATTTTTGACGTTCTTCAGTTATAAAATCAATAGTTTGTCTCATTTTTTACACACACAAAACGATTTTTTTTTACTTTTGGCAAAAAAAAAATAAAATAAATAAATAAATAAAAATATAAGCCGTGAAATAAAATTGATTATGTGTTAATAATTTATCTGTCAGATTTTTGATAAGGGTAACACTGGGATAACCTTCTGTCAACGAAGAGACGACAACCCACCCAAAAGACTCGGGATTTTCCTTTCAAAAAGGATTTTTTATCAGTTTAAAATAAAAATTATTGCTTTAAAAAGGTCGTGAATTGTCAGCGTTGATACCAGCGAAAAACTTTTAAAGTGAAAAATGCCTCAGGCGGATCCAGTCGTGAACTTCCAGGTGTGTGAAGATTAGTAGAATTTCATCTTCAACAATAAAATGATATAATTATTAAAATAAAAAAAGTTTATTACTCTGATGGTTGTTGTTTTGAACTTAATAGACGTAGCTGGAGCTTGTTGAATTATATTCGTGACCGTATGTGTTTTCAACAAGCCTTATTAATATTGATAAAGAGAATTATGAAAACGATCATGATAATATGATTAGTTTTTGGTAAAAAGAAAAACTTCGTTTTTTCAGCTTTGTACAGCGTTGTACGACAATATAGCCGACAGCCCTGATGAACTGTCGTTTAAGGCTGATGACATACTCATAGTCATCGAGCAGGACTCGCACGGCCATGACGGATGGTGGGTCTGCATGCACAAGGGCCGGCAGGGCATTTGCCCGAAAAACCGCCTGCGCCTCTTGTCCGATGCGGAGCAGTCGTTGCACCGTGATGTCAAGGTGAAAAACTGGCACCGGGCGCAGAAAGCTGGCGAGCAGGGTTACGTGTACGACATGCCACAGCCGACTGTCCTACAACAGGAGCAGTACGACGTTCCTCCAAGTCAGCCGGTCCCTGCTCAACCTTGTAATTAAATACATTTTTTAATTCATCATTTTCTGTAGTAGAATAATTGGTTTGTTTGTTAAGTAACTGAGGAGAGTTATGATGTTCCAAAGCCGGTTGTGGGCGCAGGCAGTTTGACGCCAAGCTCTTCAATTAGCTCTTTAACAACGGATTCAAACAGGTCGTCGCTCATTCAACAGGATTATGATGTGCCGCGTCCTAGCCGCACAGTCGTGCCACAGATTGTTTATGATGTTCCGAGAGGCGTCGAGATGGGCTTCGACATGACATCGGCGTTGGAATGGCTCGGCAGGTTGGAGAGCGACATAACAGGTTCGATTTCTCGCATCCTTGCCCTTACAACCGTCGGATGGAGGACGAGGGCCAAATTGGAGCCTAGGCTCATCGAAATAAAAAGCTACGTATCGAAATTAAACTCTTCGCTACACGACTTGACCATCTTTTCTCGTTCTGTTCTCGCCAAACATCAAGAATCAGGTAAAAATAAAGTCAAATCTCCTAAATAAATTCAATTATTTTTGTACGGCTATCACTGTTTTTAGATTCACATACATTTCTACATTTCACCATCTTCACTTGTTTTTTTATTTTACATATGGAAATGTGTCGATTTTTTTTTTATTTTGCTGTAAATCATGCCCCAATAAAGAATTGCTTCTCAAAACTTTGGAAGGTGTAGAAACACAAGCAGATAGCCCCAATAAATTTAAAAAATATGTAAAGTTATTTAGGGGGGGGGGGATTGTAAATTGTGAACAGGACTCGGTTAGGGCATAAATTTTGAATCGTATCAGCTGTATGAGCTTTTGTGCTTCTACATCAAAGGGCCATTGCCAATGGGACAAGCTTTGCAATGGAAGCTCCTAGAAATTACGAGGTGTTACACAGGCAGCCAGCGGTCATGACCAATACACCCAAAAAATACGTTGACCGTCAGGTGTCAAGAAACATTTTTTTCTCCTTCTGGTCTTGTTTGGGGAACCAATATAAAAGGAAATAGTCAGAATAAATTAAATGTTAAATGTTCTTACTTCTCTGAAGACGGCAAGAAGCCGTATGATAAGTAAACCGCAATCATTGAAAATTAGGTCCACCCCCACATAACTCAAGAAGGAATTTTACTACAGAAATCAATTTTTTTAAATTTGACAGGACTTGGAACAAAGTTGGGCCCATTGGTAATTGCTTTGTCAAAAGCGGAACTTCAAATACAAGAGAGCACCAAGCAGCTTGAATCTGTCGGATGGAACGTCAACGCCCTTGCGGTCGAAGAGCAAGAAACTCGCAATCCAGACATGCTCGACAACCTCGTCCAGTGCGTCGCGTCTCTCATCGACGACATACGAGCGATCGCCTCTTTCATCCAGGGCAACTCGACCCTGCTTTTCAAAAGAAATACACCGACATGCCAGCCGACATCTCCTGAAGACGTCCAATACATGAACACCATGCCGCATCAGGACGATCCCCAACCTTTAAAAGAAGCTGACGAGGTTGAAACAAAAGAAGAAAATCACATTTTATCAACAGAAGATAAAAAAGTAATTTTAATTATTCCCAATTTTTAATATTGAAGTAATACCGGTTGAAATTGTAGGTTGTGGAGTTGTACACGGGTTTTTATTGGACGCAGGCGAACCGCCTGGCTCAGGCTATAGATGAATTTTTAACGACTGTGACACAGAATCAACCGCCGAAGGTGTTCCTGGCGCAGTGCAAGGCCGTTGTCATGGAAGCGTCGCACCTACTTCTGCTCGGTGAGTCGATCGAACGCTCCCTGGAGAGCTCAGAGGAGTTGAAGGATGAGGCAAACACCTGCAACCGGTTCATGAGCGAATTCCTTTCGGGGCTTGTTAACAAGACCAAGTCAGCTGCGGTTCAGTTCCCGAGCGTCAAAGCCGTACAGAAAATGGTCGACGCTGTCGTCGAACTGTCACGTCTGCCTGACAGGTTCAAGCACTCACTCGCATCTGCGGCTCGGCTCGCTTCCACATAACGTGAGTACTCAGAAGGTGAATTGTTGGGTAACACGAGTAAGATTCTTTTCTTCTTCTTTAGCATTTCAACATAATATAATTTTTTGTTTATTCTAGATGTTGTGTCTTTACTCTGTTTTTAGTTGATGATAAATTATCACCGAATCTTTTCAAGTTCTGACCTCCCCATCTCCATCAGATGAGATTGTTCAGATCACCCTGGACCTTTCGGACAATGTTTCCTGCTCTGTCACTATTATGAGCCTTGTACATTTTTATATTTTTGTATCATTATTTAATTTTTTAAAGTTTTATAAGTGTCTTTTTAACATCATTAAGTTGATTTAAGAATTTTTCAAATCTACAAATTTGTTTATATAATATTATATAGATTTTTTAAAATTCCTTTTTGTTTTAAAATTAACTAATTTATTATAATAACTGTAATAATTGTTAACATAATGTATGTATAATTTATTTTAATTTGTGAAATTTTTATAAAAAAATATAAATGCATTTT
This sequence comes from Cimex hemipterus, assembly GCA_039619505.1. NCBI lineage: Eukaryota > Metazoa > Arthropoda > Insecta > Hemiptera > Cimicidae > Cimex > Cimex hemipterus. The sequence goes on along the minus strand of CM077110.1, from coordinate 17,444,433 downwards.
ATATATTACAAAATATCGGTCAATAAAAAGTAACTTTTTTTTTCAATTTTCCAAAATTCTAATGTGTTTTTTGTTGTCCTCTTTTTCAAAAAATTTGTAGAGCTTTTGAGGAGCAGTCAAGAATGAAATATTTTAGGAAAGCATCTTTTTCATATTATTTGCCAACGTTTCGAGTTCGTTATTTGAGTCATGTTCAGGGC
>CM077110.1:17421758-17439233 GCA_039619505.1 Cimex hemipterus | reverse complement strand
GAATGGATCAAGTATTGATATTTCAATATACATTGAATATCGATATTATTAGTATCGATATACTACGCTAAGCTTAGTAATCGAGCTTAGTAGTAGTAGCTTACTAATCGAACAAGGTCAGTATAAGTTCCGATAATATATGTTTTTCGTATCAGCTAATTATAGGCTTCCGAAAATTGTCAGTGTTTATCAAGTCACGATAATGGACGTTTTTGTACTTTTCAAGTATCGATATTTTAAGAAGCACATTGAATATCCATATTAGCAAAATATAACCAATATAGCGGGGCTGTGCTTAGATGATCGAACAATGTCAATATATACGTGCCGTTAATAGATGTTTTCGAATCGATCGAATATTGATATTTCAATGTATATTGAATATCGATATTTCTAGAATATAACCAGTATCGATATACCTACGTTAAGCTTGATTATCGAACGCCAGTATAAGTTCCAATATACGTTTTTCCTATCGATTCAGCTAAACATAGGCTATCGAACAATGTCAGTGTTTATCAAGTACCGATAATGGACGTTTTTGTATTTTTCAAGTATCGATATTGTAAGATGCACATTGAATATCGAACAATGTCAATATACGTTCCGATAATCGATGTTTTCGAATCAATCAAATATTGAATATCGATATTCTCAACATATAACCAGTGTTGTCAGTACAAGCTCCGGTAATCGATATTTTTCGTTTCCTTCAAGTATCGATATTTGAACATGTATTGAGTATCGATATAGCCGAACTAAGCTTCGATAATCGATAATTACCGTATGATAATTGATGTTTTTCGGATTTTTCATTTTTCGATATTTTGATATATATCGTGTATCGATATTATTTATTTCTATATATATCCAACATCGATATGTCTGACCTAAGTTTACATTAACAATAACACCAACAGTCAGATGATGACAATATAGATCGAATGCTGGATTGTCAATACATAACCAGTATCGATATATCTCAGCTTGGATAATCGAACAATATCAGTTTACGTTCCCATAATCGTTGCCTTTTATATCGATCAAGTTTCGATATTTCAGTATATAGCTTTGGTTATTAATGACTTCAGTATACAATAATCGCCCTACGATGCTTATCCAACATTCTTCAACATTTGATCGACTTTTTAACCCACCTTTCTCAGTTTAATGTTGACCATGTCCATCTCCGAGCTGTACCTCCGGCCGTTGGTGACGGATATCCTCCTCCACAGCTTGTTTGAACTGATATCCTTGGCGAGCTAGGAAAAATGAAAAACGGGCAAATAATTAAAAGTGAAACAATAAGGTGTTAAAATGAATGTGTTAGTAGGCCCGTGTCTGTCTTAACTCACACAACAGTAAATAATAAATTCAATAAATATATGTAATAAAAAGCTTTGCTTCGGGTGTAATAATAGTCATTGGACATCAGGTTCTCCTAGGTCTGTAAATTTAAAACGCTAGTCTCTGTATCTGTAAAAAAAGACTTCAAAAGATCGTTGTTTTTTTTCTTATCAAAATAATTTTTTTTTTAAAGAAATAATTTGTTGTTATGAATAAAAGACCCACATAGTTGATGTGTTCCAGGTGAAGTTCGATGTTGTGCTGGGCTTCTTTGATCGCCTCCTTTCCTACTATTTGGGCTGGAGTCACTTTGTATAGCCTTGACAGCAGAAGAGGATACTTTGTAATCCTCTGAACAGGGACCTGCAGAAGAGTGGATAATAATTATTCAATTAAAGGTTCCTTCGATTTAATTTGAATTAGGAATTATTTACCATGAGAAAGGAGTTGAGGTTCATCCGTCTCAAGACGCTATTTTCCATTTGCGACACTCTCAGGAATATCCTCAGGAGCTCCTTTTCTTTTTCAAGATTCGTAAGGAGCATCGAAGCGGTACCCTACAATTGAAAAAAAGTATTAATTTTTTTTTTTGAAGATTTGTATAAAAGAAATTAATTCGACGCGGACCTGACGAGTGCAGTAGCTTTCGAAGGCGTGGAGCATGGGAGAAGCCTCGAGGAAAAGCGCGCCGACGTTCACAGTAAGAAGGTCTTCATCGCCTTGTTCGACGGCGATTTCCAGGGCGTCACGGAGTTTCTCGGCGAGGACGGAACAGTGGTCGAGCAGCTCCTGGGTGTTGAGGAACACGGCTGAGAGCTGGTCCTGAGACAGAAGTCCGGCCACCTGCATCGGCCTGTAGAACTCTTCCAGGATTATCCTCAGGTCTCGACCGTACTTCTCTTCCGTTTCGACGATCTCCGTTATTATCTCTCTCCTCTCCGACCTTCTCTTGGAGCACTTCCGGCAGACCAGAGGTGCGAACATCACCCCGCTGTAAATAAAAACAAATAGTAATAGATGGTTGAGGGATTTGGGCGTTGTTCGGACCTTTCGGTAACTTGCGTTTCCACCAGTTGATCGCAGTCTTCGCAGGTGTGCTGGGCGTCTTCCCTAAGCCCGCTGAGATGCTGCCACCTGCTCCTGCTGGTCTCCGATCCGACCCCGGAGTCGTTCCTCTCCACTTCGGCGGAGCTCCTCCGGATCTGAAAGGATATCGGTTGAAACGAAATTGAGAAAAGGGACGAGGGGAGGATGTCGATACCTTGTCGTCGATTGGCGAGACGTCTACTGGGGGTAGGACTACGAGGCACGAGTCCTCGCTCGAGTCGCTCGTCGCGCTGAGATGGCTCATCCCCGAGCTCAAATCGAGGGAGCTTATCCGCGAATGTCCCGGACTGTCGCACTCCTCCACGATCCCTCGTCTCTTCGCCCCTACCAGGTAGCTGAGTATGTCGTATTTGGTCGCTCCCTCGAATATCGACCTGGCCGGTATGAGAATATCCGGGATGCGGTCGGAGAGGGGCGGGGGCGGCGAAGTCGGGAGTGGAGGCGGCTCGTCCGAGATCTCCTCGTAAATCGGGTCCTTAATTGTTTCGTAGTGCGACTCGTCCGAATCCGTCCCGAAGTCTACTCCCAGTCGCACTTCCACCTCGTCCACCATCTTGTCCTTCTCGGCGTAGCCACCTGAGCCTTCGGACGGCGGGAAGGAATCCAGGGCGGACTTGTAGGAGTCCGAGGACTCGTCGGACGTTTCATTCCCGTCTTTTCCGCAGATGTGGGGGATGAGGTTGTTCCTGGCCGCTTCGACCGGGTCGACGTTACTCCTGACCAACTCCTCCATCTGCTTCTCCGCCTTCTTCTTCGTCTCTTCGGCTCCAGAGACGACTATCACCTGGCTGACGTACTCCGGCTCGCAGCCGTTGATGTTGATCGTCACCTTGTTTCCGGACGAGATTATCGGCTCGCCTGACACAAAACGATAAAATTATAAGCAAAATTAATACTTTACATATCAAGAAAGTCAATCAAAAAAGAAAAACTGTTAATAAAACAGAATTAATTCCGAATAAATATGTGAACAGAAAAACACCCGGTTACGAAATATAGGACGGCTCAGAGCGGGAATGTGAGAAATTTGACCCGTCCTAATGACACCGGCTGAAATAAAAAGCGAGGTCTTGGGAAAGTTCTGTGAAAAACCGCACAAATCCAATTTGGGCCTGACGGATGATCCAATGACCTTTGTACCTTCCCACCACCTCATAAGGCGAAAATTCGAACGGCCGGCCTAATTAGTCAATGTTTAAAAGATATTTGATGGATCGTTCGTTCTAGGTCATCGTTCAATCAAAAACAGACCAGAGTAGGTCTCAAGTTTCGGTTAAAAGTTTCAAAATGCGTACATATGTTGACCGTCGTGACTGAAATGTTGGTGTAATCGTTGGGAGGATCGACAGAGACGACAGTCTTATTTTCCTTGTAGTCGTCTTCAGCTGGTATAGTTAGTTTCACCTTTGTATCCCCGACCTTGAAAAAGAAAAATCAATGAGTCATTTTATATTAATGTGTATAAAATAAATAGTTACATCTTTGGTTAAATCTAGTTCCATGACTGGTAATATTTCGCCGGCCTTGTTTTCCACTTTTTCTTCCAATTCTTTAACGGCAGGCTCTTCGACTACCGGTTCCTCGTTTTCATAGAGTGGATCCTCGAGTGTAAGTATTTTGGTCGGTATGAAACCCGGGGGACGGTTGTGGTTCAGCTTTTCTATCTGCTCTTTGGTGAACGGGAATATGTGTCGGGGCGGTGGAGGCGGAGGCGGCGGTGGAGGAGGAGGCGGAGGAGGTGGAGGCGGTTCTCTCGGACGTCCTGGGCTCTGCGACCTCTTCGGCCCCTCCATCACCTTCTTCAGCGGCTTCCTGGGAGCTCTTTGTCTCAGCCGCATCGTGTCTTTCAGGTTGATTTCCCCGTCGCCGAGGCCGAGGCGTTCGATCAGGCTTGTCTGCAACTGCGGACTCAGGTTCTCGTTTGAAGAATCTATAAAATAAACAAAAAAGTCATAACTACCATTTCTGGGAAGGAACTGAAGAAATTTTTCCTCTTAGATTATTTCGCTACCCATCATTAATGAATTCATTAATGAACAAAAGCGTTGTTTAAATTATACAAATGTCGTCATTTGACTAATGACTAATCGTTTTAGCCACGCCCACTTAGATATCATGTTCTAACTGAGCCACGCCTACTTTGTCGTCAGTGAATTCCAATCAAATTCGCCAAGTCCTATTTGACTGAAGTTAGATCAACTTAATCACGCCAATTTGACGTCGCTTCGAACAGACCAACAAACACAGGCCAACTTTCATAAAATTTAATGAAACATTTAACGTCACCCCTATCGACACCATTTGACTTAGCCACACCAAATTAATCCCTATTTGTATAATAATTGGCCAACCAATATTTCTGGGTTAACCAACATAAGTTATACACTTTTTACAAATGAAGCCATTTGACATTTGATCAAACGATTATATCATTTCATCATTATACCATTCTTTGGTCCAACCAACTTGGTCAATTGGCTGTCATTGGATCCAACTTAGCTACCTCCATATTGATACCATTGTCAACCAACTTGGCTTTATTTCCATTCCACTTAGTACTCGGATGTAGATCACACGCACAACACCAAATTTGACGTCATTACACATTAGGCAGACCAAGACACTGGGTTAGCCACGCCCATTTGATATAATTGAACAACACCAACTTTGACGTCATTAATTTTTAGGGAGACCAAGCCATTGGATTAGCCACGCCCTTTTGATATAATAGAATAACGCCCACTTTATCAATTAATTTTACAATTTTTGTCATCACTTGATTGTAGGCCACGCCTACTTCGACATAGTTAACAATTTAACCACGACCACTTTTTACAACGACCACGTACTCAATGGACGTAAAGCTTATTTACAGACCCGTAAAATCGAGAATTCAACAATCCCTGGTTTCTCGTCTTACTAAAACGCCGAGTCAAAACGTTTGCCAATAAAAATATAAAACTCTCTAGTCGAAGGTAATAAACAAGTCGATTCAATGCTGTGATTCACAGACCGGTTCATGATCAGAGCAAGGGAAAAACACGTTAGACCATTCCCATTTTAAAAATGATAAAATTGACCGTAAATTTTGAATTATTTAGGGTTTTAAATAAAACAAGACAAGAGATGGGGTTTTGTGGTTTTTATTGATAGGTTGGGTTAATATTTTAGTTTCCGCCCCCATGGAAGAGGAGAAGGCTCGGTTTGTACGGCTTAAATCTTGCACAATGTAAATCTTGAGGATGTAGAGGCTGATGTTTTTTATTTATTAACAAATGTTGTTGCAGGTACAAGGTTTTTTTATCATAGGGTAAAAATAAACATTGAGTAAATGTCCGTCAACTCGGTCGTCAGTTTTATTTTTGTTTGGTTTCTTCACGATTCTCTGATGATTTACGTTAAGGTGCAGCATCATTTACGAGCAGGTATTGTTTTTTTGTTATCCGCTCAGGTTGTTCCCGAGCCTTGACCTTTTAGCCAAAATCCACTTTTGGACCAGTCTTCGTCCTTGGAGGATAAAGGAGATTTCTAGATTGAAAGAGTGTTCTTTTTTGGTCTGGACGTGAGTGGTTTTTTGTATAAAAGTATTTTTGCCTTTTGCAAATCTCCCTTGTGTCACGAAGGGCCCGAGGGAAGGACACCTTGTGCGAGAGACGCCACTCGTCCGGGGCGACAGCCTACACGCAAATGCCATACGGGAGCGTGAAAGTGAAATGTAATAACGCCCAATTTGCACCCAATAAAAATATCAAACGGAAAAAGAAACAACAAAAAACACATTTCGTAACACGACAGCAACGTATCTACATACACGTTTATTCACATTGGGCCAGCCGATTTTAAATTGCGAAAGCGAATAACCGAGGGCTTGTGTAAGAGAAAATGAGAGGGAAAGATATGCAGGTAATATAGAAAGCCTAGGCTAAAAATTGTAAGTAGCTGGTAGAAATTGTCCACTAAACTTTCCAGATTTTTGACAAACCAAAGATTCACAAGTCTTATGTTCAACTTGGGAATTACCTCCAAGATAAAACCTGGGGTGAAAGCCGGCGATGGTTGCTTTTCAGCTACTTCGTGCTATTCAAAATAGACTTAATTAGCTTATTTTTCCATTTTAATTAGCGTTGCACAAGGCACGGAGGGAAAATCGGTTTCATCACTGACGCACTGATTCGACGCCTCATGACTCCTCGTCGTACCGTTACCGGCACCTCGCCACCGGGCATGATTCATGATCAAAACATAGAAAGAAACGTGGGAAATTTCTCTATGGGATGAACATGCAGTATATAGTAATTTTGGCCTAACCTCATTTAATCCACTGTATTTGTTCACTTTAAACAGACCTGATGATTACTGATGGAAGGGGGTTTAAGACCAGTACATTTCCACATATACCCTGATATTTCTCGACCTTTTGAACTGCAATTTGATGGATATCGAAACTGGTAAAATGCTGAATTTTTGTCTAATTCGGTAAAAGGATTTTTTTTACGAGGGTTCGCTACAGCAGAGGCCATATAAATCCCTATGGTGCCGTTATTTAAAAAAAAAAAACCATTTGTAAGTACGTCGGGTTCGATTGCAGGGCCGCTGGATTCGAACCCGGGACCTTTGCCTTATAGTGATGAGCGCTGTGTCAACGACGAAACCCTGCCGCCACCGACGACCCGGTAAAAGTAATTCCATAAAAAAAGGGTTAAAAAAATAACGATCATTGTCTTAGTGGAGCTATCGGGACATTTATTCCCAGAAATTTCGAAATTTTGTGTACCGAATATGGTGAAACCCCATATAATTATTCAACAATTGTACCCGATACAATACCAATTTTTTTCCCGGTAAAACGAATTCCGTAAAAACAATGTTTAAAACATGATTTCTTCTATTATTAATTTTTCTCTGATAACGCACCGACTATTCAACAGAATAAGATGAAACTGAGAATAATTATTTAATAACTTTACTCAAAATTAATGCTAAGTTTGCATAAAAGTTAGTTAGGAAATCAATAAAAAATGGTCTAAACATGACCTCTATCTCTTAGGGGGTCCAACCCGAATTTTATTCGCTGATATCTCATCAACTTTAATTCAACCAAATTTGAAAAAATTGAGCAAAATTATTTAAAACTGTAACCTAGTGCAATAACAAATTTTTTTATCAAAGCCTGTGGATGTGGATGGATGGATACCAGGGACTGAGCACTGCAGCTGTACAGCTTATTGTACTATACCCTGGCTCCATTTTTGGGGGAGGGCTCACAACACAAAGTGAACTTGAGCCCCGGCTGTATCAGTGTTCTTCCATCGAAGAAACTCATTTTTGAAGGGGGTTGGGACCAGGTTCAGGGTCGCTGAGATCCGGTCCCGCCCCTTCCATTGATGAGTGCCGTGTCAATTTCTTTTAATTGCGGCCACCGGTCCCCTTAGGCGTCAGAAAAATTCCAGAGGCGACGGTGGGCATCGAACCCACGACCGCAGGGGTCTACTAGCCGAGAGTCTGACGCCTTAACCACTCTGCTACCGCCCCCCCCCAATCAAAGCCTGTAGAAAGCAATCCGCAAAAAGGGGAATCATCGCGAACTCTTCAACAAAATTTAATGTCCACCGACTAACAAATCGAATTTGGTTGAAATTTCCATCATTTTTTACTAATTTTATTCTGGCCTAATCTGAAAAAAAGGTTGTTTTTTTTTTTTTTTTTTTTTTTTTTTTTTTTTTTAAGCTGGAATATGACAGAACATTTGTACACTCTTCAATCAAACTTTACGAAACTCTGAATTAATTATTTAACAATCGTACTCTTTTGTCCAGCCAGGTTTCAATCCAACAGGGCAAAAGGAAATGCATAAAACAGGGGGTTAACCATGAACCTCTTAGTGGAGCAGTCTGTACATTGATTCCCTGATACCTCGTGTATCTTTCAACAGAATTTCATAAAATGCTGTCTAATTATTTATCAATTATACCCCGGTAGAAAAGCCTAGTTTTCAAGAAAATCAATAGAAAGAAATCATCAAAAAAGGGGTTATCGCTGTTATCTAGCAAACTATTCAGCCAAATTTAATGAAAGTTGTTACAGTTATTTACTAATTATATTCTGCTATGATACCAAGTTTTAGCTAAAATCGGTGAAAGGAAATCTATAAAAAAAAATGGTGTTTACTTATTTTTGTGAAGCTGTTAAAATTTGTATTTTGCTTTGTTTGAGTTGAGTTAGAATTTATTTCCCGATATCTGACCAACAGTTCATTAGAATTTGTTGAAATTCTGCATAATTATTTTACAATTTTAGCCTTTTATAGCACCCAGTTTTTATCATAATCGATAGAAGGCTGGCTTTAGGATCATAAAAAAGTAGTTTAAGCTTAAATTTGACGATTAGAGGCCGAGCCGGAACAATTATTCATTGCGATCTCGTGAAATTAAAAAAAAAAAAAAATTAAACTCCGCACAATGAAGGTGAAATATGCAAAATTATATTCAAAGGGTGTTAACCATAATTTCTTCCATAAAATTAGGGGTTTAAATGGGCATTTTTTAATCTTAGGAGTCTAACGAGAAAATTTATTCGCTGTTATCTCGCGAACTGTTCAGTCAAATCTAATGAAAGTTAATACAATTATTTACTAATTTTATTCCGTATAATATACCACGTTTTGGTCAAAATCGGTGAAAGGAAATGTGTAACAAAATGAATAAAACGTAAATTCTTCTTTTGGTGTGAGCTGTTCGAATTTATTCCCTCGTATCTGGCCAGCAGTCCACCTGAATTTGTTGAAACGATGTATGTTTATTTTTCAGTTGTACCCTTGTATAACGCCTTGTTTGTATCGTAATCGATAGAAGTCAATCCATAAAAAAATGTAGTTTATCAAAGTATATATAAAAAAAAAAAAAAAAAAATTGAGCTGGTAGAATTTATTCCCGCATATCTAACCAACAGTTCACCTGAATTTTTTTGAAACCCTGCATAATTATTTTAAAATTATGCCCTGGTATAATGCCTAGTTTATATCATTATCGGTCGAAGGCAATCCACAGAAAAGAGGCTTAAGTGGACATTCGTCTCATAGGGGCCTAATCAGAACATTTATTCACTGTTATCTCGCGAACTCTTCGACAAAACTCAATAAAATCTTCATTATTATTTAACACTTGTATTGTGTTATAAAGTCAAGTTTGTTGTTGTTATAAAGTCCAACAGAATAAAAAAAAAGGGTCAACTATGAATTTCACACGTTAGTGGAGCAATCAGTGCAAATCTCTATCTCCTAAATTCTTTTACCGAATTTGGTGAAAATGTATAATTATTTAATACTTGCACCTTGGTTTAATTGCCTAGTATTTTTCTAACTCGGTGAACGGAAATTTATATTTAAAAAAGGGTTTAAACATGAATTATGCTCTTAGGGCTTAACCGGAATTTTTGTATTTCCTAATGCTACCTATTCAGCTAGAATTGTCGAAACTAAGCATAATTATTGGAAAAATTTATTGGTGCTTAATGCCATTAAAAATAAGAAAACTAATAAAAAATTGGTTTTAAATATGAATACTTCTATTGTTGGTCGATGAGAACGTCGCCAACCTGATGAAACTCTGCTTGATTATTTAGCAATTGTGCCCTGTGATAATGTCAAGGTATTGCAAAAAAAAAAAGTTTGAAGCCAAGTATACTAAATAAAGGGGTCAAAACTTCAACTGCTCTTTTTAGGGCACAGGCAAAACAATTATTTCGAGATATCTCACAAATTTGGATTTTTTTTTTTAATGTGAACGGTTCAAAATTGGTGACGTTTCGGTTTGGATTTATTTGTCTTAGTAATTTGGAGGGATAATTTGAATTTATAAAATGAGGGGCAAATTTCATGATCCGACCTCTCCGCGATTTTTTTTTTTATATTGAAAATATTTACCAATTAATTTATGCTTTGTAATCTACGTGTTTGTTATGCATATGCGAACGATAAAAATCGATAATTATCCTACGCATATTTTTCATTTGAAAAACAGGGCAATTGCTACATAGAGTAATATGGTCGAGGTGGCTGCCCGGTCTAATTGTTGGCCAGGAAATTTCTTTTCTTTATGCACAAACGGTTCAAAATTGCTAAAGAAACGAATTAATAGCTTCCTGTCCAATATGTTAATAGGAGGTTGAAAACCGAGCGGGTTTGTGCGGACGTTAAAACTCGCCGGTCCGCCCTGTTTCGCTGCGTACCCTCGCGTGTGGGCGGCCTTCGTCGTCTTGGCCAACGAATGTTTCTATTTCGAGTGTTGCGGTCGCGATTGAAAAATGAGAAATAGACGAATTCCCCCTCTGCGGTTTACCGACGTCGTTCGTAACATTTTCGAAGTATTGCGTCCTCCTATTTTCCCCGGGTCGAAAAGTTCTTGTTGATTTGTAGTTTTTTTTATTGCTTTTTAAAGGTATCGTATGATTGCATCGCCCAGGGCGGTACCAGTTCTGTAAGGATGAAAGATCTTTAGGATCCTTTTGTATAATTCAAGGAAAAGAGGTGGAATCGCTTCGTATTTTTACATCTCTTTAAATAAGAAAATGATCCTGAACTTTAACCGATAGGCAAAAAAAACGCAAATACGATAATTGGTGATATTATGTTAATCCGGCTGCTTAACCAGCTTTCTAATTGGCCGGGGACGTCTTGCGTCCTGCGCCCCTCCACCAAAAGGAGAAAAAGTAAAAAAAGGAGCGTTCGTTGGCCTCGGCTTGTTTTTAAAATAAATCCATCCACGTTCACTTTCCCTGGCCGGTGTGGAACCAGTTTTTGAAACGATGATGCATCCGCCGAGGTGACCCACTTTTATAGACGAGGGGGAGTTATGCCGCGTCTTGAATCATAGGCTCGTCACGATCATAAAACATGCCTAGGTCTGTATGTTGCTGTATTTTGGTCGTTTCCGAACTTCCGATCCATTTCCAGGCCGACTTCAGTTCTGGGTTTGATGGTTAAGCTTAAGGTGACTACTATAGTCAGTACCTTCCTGAACATTTCTGCCAACCTTGGGATAAGTACTCAAGAAACTGACATGCTCCGTTTCACTAGTGACAACCCAAAGTGAGTTATACAAGTTATCGCTGACAAAAACGCGTGGGGTGGCCATCAGCCTAAGTTGGTAAAACTTCCGAACTGATTTCTTATTCGGATAAGGACAGGAATATCATATGTGTAAGAAGCCTGTGTTAGCCACATCAAGAGTTTCCCCCAGTGATCAGAGATGAGACCTGCGGACAGTCAATTAACAACTTCATACCAGAGCTGGAAGTTTACTCGCTCTACTCCTTTCCTTTTACCGATTTTAGCAAAAACGGCATTGTACGAGGATACAATCGGTAAATAATTATGCGGAGTTCCATCTAATTCCGTAAAACTGCTTACATTCTAACTACTCTTCAAAAAGAAGAAAATGCCATTTTTATAAAGATTTCCTTCTTCGATCTTCACGAAAATTTATTATTATAGAAGAATATAATGTAAACAAATGGATTATGTTTGCGGAGATATCAGGATGTAAAAATTCCAATTGGGCCCTATCGGAAGAATTCGTGCAGTTACCACGTTCATACATGACACTTAACGTGTTAAGTTAACAGTTAACACGTTCAATTAAAAACAAATTTTGACCATAAATCTGCTACCATGTTTTCAACAATTCTGCCAAGGCTCAAAGTATCTGCATGTGTTAAAGTGGTTCAGTCATAAATCGCGCAGTTTCATGGTTGGGGAAGTTTAGTTCACAAGACGTCGTTGGGCTTTTTAGCTAAGGAAAAAGCGAAAGTAGTTCATTTAGAGGACTTGATTAATGATCTTTGGGAGGAAGTGGCTATGAGATTATGAGATGAGTAATGATTTTTAAAACGGCTCATTAATTCGATGTACGTTTTAATTAATTACCAGAGTCCGAGTTGTCTTGATAGGTAACTTGTTCAGATTTGGTCTGAGGCGGTCCGGTCTGCTGCTGTGTGTCTGCCTGCCAGTCTTCTCCTTTCACGTCCTTCTTCTCCGGGTCCCTGAACTGGACCTGCTTCTTCTTCTTGGTCTTGTATTCGCGGAAGGACGACCTCTGGGGTTTGAGGCTCCTCGGCGATCTTTCCGGCTTCTTGAGGATGGACTTGGGCGGCTCGGGCTCCCGCTTCCTCGGAGGACGCCTCGGCGCCGCGGACGCCCTCGGGATGAGGGTCTCCGTGTCGGACCAGCCGTCGTCCGAGACGCCCCCGAAGACGACCGACTGTCCGGCGACCGTGATCCGCCGGTCCATGAGCTCGTAGGGGTTGAGCCGGCAATCGAGGATGGACCTGCGGGCCGGGGGAGAGGACGACTTGGCCCGGCCCAGCCTGGATCTCCTCACCAGGTCGTACGGATCGTCCGGGAGCCTCGGGCGCGACCTGTTACGCAGCCTCACCGTGGCGAAGAGCGACGCGGCGTCCGCCCTCGGCTCCCTCGGCCTCTCCGACACCGTCCCGTACAACCAGCTCTCCGCGTACTTCATACTCTTGGAGAGTGCGCTTCCCTCCGTCAAGGTGCCGTATTTCGGCCAAACTCCAGTTCCTCCATCCTGCAACAACCAAAGGAAAACCGTTAACAATACACAAACCTAGGAGTACATCAGGTATTAAAAATTGACTTCTAAAAGGTTCAGTTATTAAATTTTTTTCCCATCAACATTTATCAATTAAGTAATCTTTATGTAAGGTATTGGTTGAAATGAAAAAGCTAGTGCCACGAACGGGATTCGAACCCATGACCTTCGGCGGATGGAGAGTTGGTGTCCGAATGGATCGAAGTAACGATAGCTCAAGTGGTAGAGTAGCGATGTACCAGCCGAAGGTCGTGGATTCAAATCCCGCTCATGGCACTAGCTTTTAGGTTTATCTTCATTCTTCATTTTGTGAACCATACTGTCAATTCATTCAAGTGTTGTTGTAAGTGTTGAGTGTTAATTGAGAAGCCCGTGTAAGAATCGCTGTATCATCACAGACGTTCACTCGTGTAGGAATATCTGTAGTATATAGGAATAGTCATGGACCAAGTATGCTTCCTTGAGGAACATCGCTCTAATGCGTACAAAATCCAAGTCCCCGACTGTAAAATCGGTCCTTCCGATAAGATTTCAGTGTAAGACAGTACGTAAGAGGGAGGATGTTGTTCATTGCCAGACTTGATCGAAAGCTGTTATAAATCTAGAAAGACACCTAAGCAATGCTATTTTGTCCGAGGGAAGGGGCTATATTGAAGAATTAAAATAGATAATAAGTGAGTAGGATGGTAGGGATTACGCAACCGATTATTCACATTTCAACTTATTGTAGTGTACTTCTTTTCTTATTTACATGTTTACGTGCATGAGAGTGGATGAATCGTACGTAATTACGCTTAACGATCCGTAATTGTCGGATTTGTCTTGCCTACCACTTTCAGAAATGGAAAACGTTCTTCGTTTAATTTATCCGGTGTCCGTTCGGTTTCGCCAAGTCTAGTATATTTTAGAAAGAAAATGTGTCGGGATGCTTATCGGGCCTTTCTTTGATTTTTTTCCTCGTACCGATAGCCCGTAGTTCACGACGTTCGACCCCTTCACTCTGGACATTCTCGCCAATTTTAAATCCTCCGTCACGGCTTTCCTCCGACGAATTACATGTGTACAGTGAAAGTGAATCCCTCCTATCCTTCGCACCAATTAATCGTTGTTTTTTTTAACTTTAACAAAAGACGGTAAGGAGACTTAGAAGTTTCGGGAAAGTTTCAAAAAAAGAAAGCCCCCTCCCCCCCGGCCCGACAACCGACACGGGAAATAATTCCTATGAGCGATTTGGATTAGAGAAACCGTAGGCAAAGAAAAGATATGTAATTTTTATTAACTCAGCAGCTTTCCCTGCTGACCCAAAGCCCGAGGCTGAGTCTCTTTCTCTCGAGTCTGTCGCTGTTTCGATTAATTGGCAATTCGAGACAGAGCGCAGTATAACTATGGTTACACACCATCATGTAAAATCATCAACCAGTATCTTTTTATTGCCATCAGATATACAGTGTACTCATTACAAAAACAGTCCGACAGATAAAAAAAGAGAAACATAGTGTTCGATTTTTTAAAACAAAAACCTGACTTTCAAACTATTTTATGTCTTAGATTCAACGTATTTTCAATTGATTAAAATTTTCATTACTTATTACCATATTTGTAAAAAAAAAAAAAAAAAAAATAGGAGAACTCTTCTAGAAAAAATAAGCTAAGAAAACAGACTTAAAATATTGAAGTAGGAGATTCACTTTTTGACAATTTAAAATATACACTATATAAAGGCAATTGAACAGGGCGTGGCTAAGTCGGTTGATTTAATATCGAATGACGTCAAAATTCGCTTGGACAAACCGGTCAATCTATTGTCAAATGACATCAATGTGCTTTTCAGATTCTTTCACATTGTTTTTTACCGCAACTTTATCTATCTGTACAGTAAGTTAATTCCTCAAGGGGTTTTGTTATGCTCTTTTTTGTTGCAGTGGGCGTGACTAAGTTGATTTTTAAATGACGTAAAATTGGGCGTGGCTAATTTTGTTGTTTATTGACAAAATACGTCAAAGTGAGGCTGGCTAAGCAGGTTGATCTTTTATCGAAGAACTTCCAAGTAAGCGTGATTAAGTCGATTGATCTATGATCTATGATCTTGAATTAGTCTGAGTGGTGTCGAATGACGAAAAGTGGCGTGGCTAAGCTCTTTGATTTATAGGCAAAATACGTCAAAGTGAGGGTGGCTAAGCTGGTTGATCTAGTGTGGAATGACACAAAGTGGTCGTCTCTATTGCCAAGTACATCAAAGTGGGCGTGGCTAAACCTTAATGATTTATAGACAAAATATTTCAATTTGGGCGTAGCTAAGCTTGTTAATTTATTCACAAAATACGTCAAAGTGAGGGTGGTTAAGCGGATTTATCCATTGTACAATGACATCAAACTGGCCGTGTCTGTGCCTGTTGATCTATTGCCAAGTAACATCAAAATGGGCGTGGCTAAACCTTAATGATTTATAGACAAAATATTTCAATTTGGGCGTAGCTAAGCTTGTCGATTTATTCACAAAATACGTCAAAGTGAGGATGGCTAAGCTGGTTGATCTGTTGTGGAATGACATCAAATTGGGCGTTTCTATGCCTGTTGATATATTATAGAACCAATATTAATCGTCGTCATGAAGAGGTTTCTTTAATCTTGTTTTTTTTTCTCTGAAAAACACACCGATTTCAAATCTAAAGGCCTTTTCTGGTATTAATTTTTGTGTAGAGTGTAAACTGTCTTCTATTTTGAAATGACGTCAAAGGGGGAGTGGTTAAGCTGGTTGATCTTTTTTGAAATGATTTTAAAATGGGCGTGGCTAAGATAGTTGATCTGTTACCGAGTTTGTTATTGAATAAATCAACATAATTACAATTTTTTCTTAATTTTCTTTTTTTTTTTGCAAAAAATAACAAATACTAAAATAAAGGATATTTTTCTTAGCTTGTTTTTCTCCGAGATTCGATTTCTCCTTTTTTCTGACGAAACCAACTAATTAACAAATTAATAATGAAAATTTCACTCAATTTATAATAGGAAAAAACAAAGTTTAAAGGTCAGTATTTAATAAAAAAAATCTAATACCAAGCTTCTCACTGTACTTTTTTTTGTAATACGTACCATGTTATCAACTAATGAGTATGATTTGTTTGTTGTGTGGAGAGTTTATTTATGTTTCTTCTTCAGTCAAAACCAGTGATGATCAATGATGGATGGATGACAAGTATCAGCAAATTGGGGAATTAGATGTTAAAAAAATGGGAAACAATTTCTAAAAGATATTAGATATTAAAATATTTTAGTTTTCTGTTTGCTAAGGATTGGTTTTATGCTTCAAATCAAGAAAAATGTTGTAAAAGTTTTATGGCGAATGATGTCAGTTGGAACGTAAGACGCGTTCTTGTACTTTTGAATAATTCCTTATCCTTCTTTATACCAAGTTGTCAACTGCCTTCGTCTTGAATTATAAACCCCTGCCACATTCGAAATGGTCCATTATAATTTATTTTTCCAAACCGCCTCCGCAAAAGCCTTGCCTATTTCCGTCACCCTTGAGAGTTCAAGGAAGGATCAAGGCGAGGGGGACTGCTGTTCGAAACGACTCCCACCTACTTTCCTCACAGCTTCCAATAAGCTATTTGAAATAAAAAAATAAAAAAGCGAAACCAATATAATCCAGGTTATTAAGAAATAATTGGACAAAGATTTACTAGAAAGTGAAGCCCGATATCGGGCCAGTTCACTTTCGTTTCTTTGCGAAGCCCGTCCTCAGGCTCGACCATGTGTGAAAGCGAGCTTTTGAAGAGCATAGGCCGTTTATTTGGACCGATTTGCCAAAGGTGAAAATTGTTTAGCGCGGATGATTTGTTTTATACAGCCCGGTAGTTTTTCTGTCCCGTAAGGTCAAAACCGATTCAAAACTTAATCGTGATTGAAAATTGTCTTTCACCGCCTCTCAATTAGAAAAGAAACCAAGTCAGTATAAATTATAACTTTGACCGGACAGGGTAAAGAATTTAAACTGATTTTTATTATCGTTCTTACCCGATCAGTTCTTTTCATATTGTTAGCTATGAAAAGTAAATAGCCAAATGAGGTCGAAAGTCGCTAAGTCCAAGGTTAATCTAGTGTCAAATGGTGTCAATGTGGTGGAGACTAAGCCAGTTAAACTTTGTATTATCAAATGACCGAAGTGGATTTACTATCGAAAGAAGTCGGAGTGAGGGTTGCTAAGTATGTTGATCTATTGTTCAAATTGAATAACTATGGAACTGGCTAACCTTAAAAAGGTTTATTTATTGATATAGTGGGAATCCAGTGGGTCTCGCAGAGCTGGTTGATATTGCTGAATGACGTAAAAGTGGGCGTGGCTAATCTTGTTGATCTAATGTCGTATGACTTCAGAATGGGAGTGGCTAAACTTGTTGATGTATTGTCGAAT
>CM077110.1:17399955-17410087 GCA_039619505.1 Cimex hemipterus | reverse complement strand
TCTATCTATCTATCTATCTATCTATCTATCTATCTATCTATCTATATTTCTCCCTCCCTCCCTAAATCACTCTCCCCCTCTCTCTTTCTCCCTTTATATCTTTCTTGCTCTCTCTCTCTCACTCTCTCCCATGATACATAAATTAAAGAAACATTAATAAAACTGAAGAGATCTTTATTGTGAAGCCATCCTTCTTAATCCATGTGCCAGATTTATACAAATTTTGTGTGCTTATTGTTGTTCTTAAGAGATATATTCCTAGAATATTTTTTGTTTTCTCTCTCTCTCTCTCACTCTCTATCTATCTATCTCCCTCTCTTCCTCTCTCTCTCTCTCTCACCCACGATGCCATAGAGTAATGAAATGTTCATTGTTGAAGAGTGCTTTATACAAAAAGAAAAAAACCTTCCCAAGAAAACAGGAAATAGCAATGACATTCATTGGAAAGCTGTGACGTCTTAAGATGCTGTAGACTTTGATCGACGAACCACCGTCCACCTCACGGCTCACGTAGTTTCCGAAACGTTTCAACACATTTAACACCGTTCAATTTCTCAGCCGGGCTGTCAGCGGATCCGACGATGTTTCTCCGTCGATGGCGAGGGTCTACGTGCTCGCGTGCCCACTTCAGATGGCAGATAGCTCGACGACCTACTTGCCGACAAACGATTTTTCAATCCCATTTTCCGCCTTTCGACAGATCCGGAAAAGTCCCGAAATAAGAAAATCGGCCGGATTGTACACGGCGTGGTGCAAATTCTGTCCATAGCCACCTCGTCAGTTTCAAACTCGAAAAACGGCTTTAATAATGGGACTTTCAAGTTGAACACTTCTCGCCTAGTAATTATTACAAAGCGTAACAATGAATTGTGCAATGCAGACTCGCTTTCCCTCGTCCTCCGCCACTTATGCCAGTTTCTTTCTCCAAAGTAATCTTTCACACAAGGTGTTTAGTTGAATTACAGGAACGGCATGTGATATACTTGGTGTTTCGGGACTCCATGTTTCCTAGCGTTATGCAATTCCATCTTGCGACCCCTCTCGTCGGAAAATCCCTAGGTGGACAAAACAGGAAGTGACTTGAAAATCGATTTTCCCGACTAAATTTAGTACTTTCGACTCCACGCAGAGTTTCGCCTCTAAGTCCCTCGCGTGTCTCGAACTTGATTTTGACCAGGAGCACGCGACCCAGACGAAATTTGCGAGGAACGGGATTATTTTAAAATCAATTGCGTGCAACCGCCCCATCAAGAACAATTTGTCACTTCCTTCAACGCAATGTTATTCTACAACCCATCTTATGATTCAAAATGTACCTATCTCTATCACCATCTTATTCTTCAGTCGCTTCAAATCTTTAACAGGTTATCCTAACATACATTGCTTCGATCAATCTTTCTCCGCTAGTTTAGAAAATAATGATACGCTACATCAAAAATACCCGAATCGATTCAGATTTTAAGAAGGGCTCGATAATCGATACTTAATCGATTCGGATTTTAATAGTGCTAGTTTAATAGCTTACTAACCGACTACTTATAACTCATAACACACCTAAGACGTTTTCATTTAAAAAGGACTGGATAATCATAAGACCAAAATATATCTACACTGAATCGATTCAGCTTTTAGTAAAGGAAGATTAATAATCGATATGTAATAAATATATCGATTCTAAATCGATTCATGTGTTGACTTTGCTTAGTAATCGATATTTCTTATCAATATAAAAACAAAATTAAGTCTGGTTATTAGTGGGGGGAGATCACTAGTATATCGTTGCTGAAAAACATCAGGGTTTTATTAGGGTTGGATTTGATAATACATAGATTCAGGTTTTAACTTTAGATTTACAATCGATATAATTTAATAATAACGATTATAGTTTGGCCTTGTGGTCGGCTTAATAATCGATATTTCATAACTATTATCATATCATAATCGATATTTTATAAATATACCAAGGCTTATTATTGAGTCTGATTTTAACTAGGGTGAGCATAATAGCAAATACATTGATAATTAATCAATTCAGGGGTTTACCAGGATTGGACTTGATAATCGATTTGTCATAGATATGTCGAAACCGATTCGATTCTGGTTTTAACCAGGATTCGATTTATAATCGATATGCTTAAAAATAATGATTATATATCGATTCTAGTTTGACCTTGAGGGTGGCATAATAATCGATATTTCATAATCGAGACGATATGGATTTTAATTTAAAAAGAGCTTGATAATCAATATTTCATTAATGTACCGTAGCTTAATATTGATTCTGATTTTTAACTATGGTAAAGCATACATCGCAAATATATCGATACTTGATCATTTGAGGGAAGGACTTGACAATCGATACATCATTCATATATCGAAACTAAGTCGATTCAAGTTTTAACCAGAATTAATTAATAATCGAAATGTATTAACTATAACGGTTTTAAATCGATTGTTTTAAACTTTCGATCGGCTTAGCAATCAATATGTGATGGCTATATCGCAACTAAATCGATTTGATCTAAAAGAGTTGTATAATCGATATGGTATTAATATCGATACTGAATTGAATCAAGATTATTCATAATAGAGTGTGCTGTTATTAAATTTAATGCAATAAAACTCATACAATTATATTTTTATTTGTTTTTTCAGACATTTCGAATCGCTTCAGGGGTATACTAGGATTGGACTTGATAATCGATATAGATATATCAAAACTTAGTCCATTCTGATTTTAACCAAGATTTTATAAATAATCTATTCTAATTTTAATTTTTAGGAGGGTTTTACTTTAGGCTTAGTAATCAATATGTCGAAACTGAATCGATTGTCAGTTTACTTGGATTGGAATTAGATTAATAATCGATATGTTGATGAACGATAAATCGATTTTGGTTTACACTTGGGGTCGGCTTGGTAATCAATATGTCCTACCTATATCGAAACTAAATTGATTTTGATTAAAAAATGCTGGATAATCGATTTATCATAAATATATCTCATCTGCAATGACTCGTGTTTAACTAGGTTAGGGTTAAAACCGATTTATCACTAATGTATCATGACTGAGACAATTCAGCCTGTTACGAAAGATGTATTTAATAATCGATATCATAAGTATTTCGATTTTAAATCGATTGATGCTAGAGTTAGATAATCAATTTGTCATAAATGTATTGAACCAATACTGATTCTGGTTTGAACTAGGTTAGGCATAATAATCGATATATCACTGATTCCAGGTTAGGTAGGATAGTCTTAATCGATTCTGATAGTAAAAAGGACGTGATAATAGATATATATAATAAATAAATAGGCTTCTTATTTTAACTAGGAACAGTGAACCGCTCGGTTTTCACGTTTAGTATGGTTTTCCCATGATAGTTTTCGATCATTTGAAGTTGCAGATATCGAAAATATTGGTAATTGTTATAGAAATTTCTGTTTTAGCCTTGACATAACTGTGCGTTATTGTTATTTTTTATATATAGCGTAATAAGCTGATGAACGCGTACTGGCCGTAAACCTAGGTAAATAAACTTTTTTTTTTCAGTCTGAAATCATAGCGCCAGGGAAATTAAAAGGCTAGGAATACATTTCCGGAAGACAGGCAGAACCGAAGGTCCTCATGGGAGGTGAAGGCAAAAAGTGCTTGGAACTGCATGGAGGCAGAAGCCAGCGACAGTAATGAACTGACCATGGTTCTTTTGGCACTAGGGGCATAGAGGTAACGAAAAGGGTGGCATGTCGGCCAAAGAGTAAGCCAACAAGGTTCTCTATGTCCTGAACCTTACTGTGACTTATCATCTTGTCAAAAAAGACAGTACATCTTAATATGGATACTTAATGAGCCACAAAACCTGGTGGTACAATATCACAGGTATGTGGCACGCGATTCATAGAAGAACCATCCGCAAAACTTACAAAGGAATTAATCGATGGCAATCGCAACCTAAACCAGGGTTCTAGTTGACTCCTGACCAACTGGCACTTAAGAAACCCAGCGCAGATACTGCCAGGAAGAGGAGACCGCGTAACACATGTTATGCTTCTGTGAAGGTCTATGTACGTGTAGACTGTTGCAACTAGGACAGGAAAAACCGGAAGCAAGATCCTACACTAAGGAGCCGCTGGCAAAGGAGGTTGATTAGCAACCTGAAGCTGGCCAGTATATATATATAAAAAACAAAGGAGAACAATAGATTTATTCAGGTCGAGTTGCAGAAGTCCTTGTCGCCATCTCTTTTATCCCTATCCCTACGCTGATGACCATATTAGAACGTCCGAACAACAATAACAAAGTAAAACAATTTGCATTCGTGCAAACTCAATTAAAGGTAAAACGAAGATAACGTACAGTCCGTGTAATAATACAATAAAGTGAAATTTTCCCCCCTTATTGTATAATTCTTCTATTGTTTTACATAATGTCAACATATACTTGTAAATAGCATTATGAAAGTTGAGAAAATTTTATTCAATAGGTAAAAATTTTGTAATTTTTTGGGGGAGGGAAGGATTTTTGAAACTATTGTTTTACATCCGTTAATTTTAGTAGTCTGTTGGACCAAATTACTTTTTTCAATTAATTATTCTTTTTATGTAAGGTCTTGGTTGAAATAAAAACGATAGTGTCACGAGCGGGATTCGAACCCACGACTTTCTGCTCAATACCCCGCTTCTCTAACCAACACACACTAGCTGACACTAGATTTTTCATTTCATCCAAGACCTTACATAAAAAGAATAATCGAATGTTTTACTTTTTTAATTATTGTACGCTGTTCTATTTCTATGCCAATAATGGTCCGTTATAATGGATTCCGTCCTTTTTTCCACCCGGCCGAGACAAACGAGGGCGAACCTGGTGTTTTTTTTTCCTTACAAATGATGACTCGCGGTTTGAAGAAGGACAATAGAAACGTCCTAACGTTTCTGTGTACGGAGCAGTGTCGTTAGAGGTGAAAGGTCGTGTTTTTCTTCTTCTTATCCTCGATTAGCCGATCTCTTGGCGACTTTCTTCGGCTCCTGCTCACACGAGAGGAGAAAGCCCCAACTGTCCATTTCAGAGTCGACTTGCGACTTTTTCTCTCCCTTTTATTTATTTTTTTAAATCATTATGACCATTTTCACACAGTCACTTGCAAAATGATGCGTGACAATCAGAAAAATGATCGAGAAAAAAAAACCCAATTGCCATTGAGAATACATCCCGTCCATAACGACAAAACATGGTCACGTCCTCCTAAAATTCAATAAGAACCAATATAAGAATAAAAGCAAAAAAATATATATAAAAAAAAATAAAAAGACGCAGAACACAAAAAAGAAAAGGTCCTGAGACAAGAAATGTAAACAATTCCCAATAATTTCTCTATGTATTGACCTCGTCTCTGAAAAATCATAGATCTTTCTCGTCGTGCGTGCAGGATCGACCCCGAAACGCCCACGAGGAAGGAGAACCACTCGAAAACAATACAGCCCACAAATAGAAGAAAGATTTAATAGCTTTTTATTCCTTTTATTATTAGTGTGGCGCAATTAAATGCATCCTACATGTACGTCCGTTTGTGGGAACTCGAGAAAAGTTGGGACAATCAAATGCTTTGTGGTATGGAAAAGAAGTCCACGGATTATTTTGACAATAAAGTTTAAAATTAATGGAGAAGAAAATGTCTTCGAAATGTTTGCAAAAACGTATCGATTATCAATTCCAATCCGAGAAATCCGTGAATCGATTTAGTTTCGATATAGTTAGTATATATTGATTACTAAGCCGGTCAAAAGTGTAAACCAGAATCGATTTATCGTTCATCAACATATCGATTATCGATTAATATCTAAGTTAACGGTGAATCGATTTAGTTTCGATATAGTAAGGATATATTGATTACTAATCCGGTCCCAAGTTTTCACCAGAATCGATTTATCGTTCATCAAAATATCGATCATTAATCGAATTCTAGTTAAAACTAGAATAGATTAAGTTTCAATGTATATTTTTGAACATATCGATTATCGATCCCAAGCCAAGTAAATCAAGAATCGATTTAGTTTCGATATATCGATTACTAAGCCGACCCTCACATTAAAACTAGAATCGATTTAAATCGTTATATGTAAAACAAGTAAAACATTAAAACATCAATTATTTATAAAATCTTGGTTAAAATCAGAATCGGCTAAGTTTTGATATATCTATATCGATTATCAAGTCCAATCCTAGTATACCCCTGAAGCGATTCGAAATGTCTGAAAAAACAAATAAAAATATAATTGTATGAGTTTTATTGCATTAAATTTAATAACAGCACACTCTATTATGAATAATCTTATTATGAATAATACAATTCAGTATCGATATTTATACCATATCGATTATACAGCTATTTTAAATCCATGTCGATTTAGTTGCGATATAGTAATCACATATTGTTTGCTGAGCCGATCGAAAGTTTAAAACAATCGATTTAAAATCGATATTATTAAAAGCATATCGATTATTAATTCAATCTTGGTTAAAACCAGAATCGATTCAAATTCGATATATCTAATTGATAAAACCGATTGATATTCGATTATCAAGTCCAACCCAGGTAAACCACTGAATTGATTAACTATCGATATATTTGCGAATATGCTCAGCCTTAGTTAAAATCAAACTCAATATTAATCCTTGTTATATTTATGAAATATTGATTATTAAGTTCTTTAAAATAAAATAGTATCGATATAGTCATGAAATATCGTTTATTAAGCCGACTTGAAAGTCAAACTAGAAGAATCGATTTAAAATCGTTATTGTTAAATCATATCGATTATTAATTAAATCTTAATTAAAACCAGAATCGACTCTGTTTCGATATATCTATGACACATCAAGTTCATCCCTAGTAAAAAACTGAAGCGATTCAGAATCGATATACTTGTGATACCCTATAACCAGAATTAATATTAAGTTTCGATATTGTTATGAAATATCGATTGTTAATCCGACTCCAAGTTAGAAACAGAATCGATTTAGAATCGATATATTTATTACAAATCGATTATTAGTCTTCCTTTACTAAAACCTGAATCGATTCAGTATAGATGTTTTTTGGTCTTATGATTATCCAGTCCTTTTTAAATGAAAAGGTTTTAGTTTTGTTTTAGTTATGACATATCGATTAGTAAGCTGACTACTATTAAAATACGTTTCGATTAAGTATCGATCTATGTACGATATATCGATTCTCTCTTAAAATCCGAATATCTATCATTGATATTTTTGATATGCAATTTTTAACCCTTATCTTTTTTAGCCGATTGAAGGAAAAACCAAGGTAAAAAATACTCAATCAAAGAGAAAAAAGATAGATCGACACTGTGTTTTAGGAGAACCAGTTAAAGATTTGAAGAAACTGGAAAATAAGATAATCATAGAGATAGGTATATTTTGAATAATAAGTCGCAAATTGTATCGACACAATGAATTCAAATTTCGGTTGGCTAATCAAAATATTAATGATCGTTGCTGAATCGATTTCGAGATTGTGAACTACAACTCTTGAGAAAATATGTCATAAATATATCGATGCTGAAACAATTCTGGGGTTTAAATGGATCGATAATCGATTCACGAATCGATTAAGCTAGTAACTAAGGGTTACCTCGAGAATGGACGAATCGAAAAATCGATTCGGCATCGATTCAGGGCTTACTTGAGATAAGCATTAATAACCGATATCCCATAGATAAATCGATACTGAATGGTTCAGTTTTCACCCATGGGTCTTCTAGAAAATCGATACGATGTAAATATATCGATGCCGAATCGATTAGATAAGATATGGTTTAGTAATCGATATACAATACAAAATCGATACTAAATCGATTCAGACTTTTAAAAATAACGGTTAATTAGTTTATGATGAATACCGCACAACTATCTGTTATTATTTATGTTATTATTATATGTTATTATATATTATTATTTAATGTATAATAAATATCATCACATTAGTTTTATTTAAATGGTTATCATATCGATTATTGTCAAGATTATCGTTTATAGTTATTGTTAGGATCAATATTAGATTTGACAAGCCTGCCAACATGGGAAATGGAAAAAAGTCTGACTAGACGGATCCTGAGGTTATCAGTTGATGTAAATTGGCGTATTGTGAGATTCTTGTGGTGTGCCATTATTCCTACCGACGGATTTGGACGGCACATATATGCCAGATTGCGTGGGCCAACAAATCTTCAAGATGCACGAGCAGATAAAAAAAAGAGGATTCTGACATCGATATTCCGGAGCGGCCGCCGACACTTGCGTCCGAAACGTTTTCCAATTTGTCACATAGGGTGTTCAAATTATTCGGAAATTACTCAAGAAATTGGTTATATAAAATTTCGACCTGTGGGTGGAGAATGAGTGGAAATCACTTTTTACAAAAAGGTTAGCTCGGCGTAGTTTTGATTTCACTTCAAGTCGCACGCCTCTCGAAATGTCACCGGTTTTGCAAGACTGAATTAACTTTATTGTTTCCACTGTGTATTTTAATAATTTAATTGAGAAATTTGTGAACAAATTAGACAAAGGCAACGCCCGAAGGTGGAACAATTAGATAATTAACAATTTCCCACGTTGTGATTTAACATTAGAAACCGGCCTCTCTCACGTCTGTAAGTGAGTAAATAATCGTGCCCCCTGTGCGCTTCGTTCTGTCGGCTTTTCCCCACTTTTCGTCTTTTCTCTCTGTTTGCCTTGCGAAGAAAGGATTTCGCATAATTTCACTTTCCTTTCCAGGAGGAAACAATGGGCTTAATGATGGGCGAATTGGATCCCGCCCGGGGTGAAATGGACGATCGCCTTTCTAATTGAGCCTCCTAGTCCTTTCGAATGACGAAAACCGAGAAGGAAAACCCTTTCTATTTCCCGCTCGTACCTCTAATCATGACTCATGTCGCTCATCAGCGTTAAAACTTCACACTGCAGCACGGACACAAAAAACCCGGTCTTAATTGAAGATCGTGATCCTCACAACCGTAGGACTGCATCAAACGATGCGATTAGAAATTCCGATGCCTTCATTGTTGTAAAGCGACTATTGGGGAAATTGTTAAAAGCTGGGGGGCTTTAAACCGCCTCTTTAGATCTTAAGATCATTCGGGATCGGCTGTGCACTTCCCCCCTGTGGTTGATTACCGGGCAGCCCCCTGGGGCTATCGTGCGTTCCAGGTAGCTTTAAGAGATAATGGCAACGGGTAAAAATCGCCCTGACAGCTTAAGAGACGGTATTCATCTCGGAGGATGGACGTCTCGTTAGTCACCGTTACAAGGAGTTAGCGGAAGATCAGGCCTCCCGACATGATGCCCGGAATCGATTCGACCCGTGAAGAGCAAGAGGCGGACCGGTTCGCCAAACGCTAAAATTCACTATAATTTACTTTAAAACCGTTTGATCGAGAACCGATCGCCATAGGTCGCGTGCACCTCATATAAAATAATCAAAGAAGGAACGAACTTGGCCATAGATAGAACGAATCAGGGATGGATGGGGTTCGAGTGGAAGATATGGCGTACGCTTAAACGATCGATAACGTAGAGGTTGGACGTAATCTATAACAGAGAGTGAGTTAAAAGAGAGATAGAGTGAGAGAAGGAGTAAAGTAATTTTTTTCTTCAAGGAAGATTGAAGAAAAGTGTGTTAAGTAAAGAAGCGAAGCGAGGTGTACGGAGATGAGGAGAAACAAAGACTGATTGAAGGAGCGAGTTATCGCAAAAGGGATTGAGTGATAGTAAAATTAAAAGTGGGAAAAGGTAGATTGAGATAGGGAAAAATCGATGATGCTCTGCGAAAACAAGTTTCGTAGATCGAGATTGCTAGAGTGAGTAAGTGAGCAGAGAGAGACTTTTGAAATAATTAATTAAAATTAATTTAAAACAAGATAAATTTTGATATTTTTGATAGATAGGGATTTGAATTAAGAAGTGCAACATCACGAAAAATGTTTTTCCTTTTTGCATAAAGCACTCTTGAACACTGAAGTTTTTCTTATTCTATCGCATCATGGGAGAAAAGAAAGAGAGGGCGAGAGAGAGAGAGAGAGAGAGAGAGAGAGAGAGAGAGAGAGAGAGAGA
>CM077110.1:17377775-17389955 GCA_039619505.1 Cimex hemipterus | reverse complement strand
TCCTGACCTCGTTGGTAGTACAAGGGTCATGAGTTCATCGAAATCAAAAACTTCAAGCAGACAGGAGCTTAAATCACACCTCTCCTGCAAAGCTAGTAGATAAAATTATAGCTTCGATCGCCAAATCTGAATACTTTTCATACACAGTAGCTCGTAGGATTAGGAAAAATCCTGATACCACTGAACGCAAAAGCTTCTTTAAGCAGAACGGAACTTAGGTAGCACCTCTCTTGATAGCTTTTGTAAATATGAGCTTGTAGTCTATCAATTTTTATACCACTGAAGCAAAAGCTCTCATGGTGTACTAACTACCAGGTAAATCTTGATAATATCTTTAAGCAATGATATTTGTACTGTGGAACTTATAGGAATGTATTAAAACTCCAGGACTTCTCGTTTATTTACAAAAGCTTCGTTTCAACTTTCTTTACATGTATACACAACATTTCTCGTTGAGTTCCATCAAAATCCTAATGTACTGAATAGTCAGGACCTTCAATTACCACATCCTCATATGATTTGTAAATAGGATTCATCCAAACCCTGGCACTTTCTGGGGAAAGGAGCTTCTTTTGTTTGGGTAAAAAGTAAACCGAGATATACATCTCTGTTGGTCTTGAAACTTTAAAGACCCATCTCATGCCAAAAGTTGTTTATTTGATGGACTGAAAAGAATGGTGGATTTGGGTGAATCATGTTTTTCTGTCAGCGGAGTGGTTTTAACTGAAAACGGCATTATATCCTTTTTCGATTTAGACGGCGAGTTGAGCAAGAGGTCGTAAATTGAGTTATAACGCCGTCTTTCACAACGATGCGGTCCCCGTTTTGCGAAACCTCCGATCCGCGACTCTTTGCGAATGTTAATAAACGGATAAACGGCTTTTTTTAATCCTTCGGGCGAGGGTGAAAGTGATCAAGCGGACACTCGGGAGAAGTCGAAAGTCGAAACGCACTGGGTGAAGGTCGAGGTTTCACTGTGTCATGAGTGGCAGCGCGAAGTTTCCTTTCGGGCCACACCCGACTTTCGTTGACCGGACCGTCGATAAATCATATCGCGAAAAAGCCGGGGCTCTTTTCCACTTTCAATTATATCGGGGCCTTTTTGGACAAAAGATATCCAAGTGATTCATGGCCCGGATCAAATATCGACTTGGCAAATAGACAAAAATTGGCCTACAGGCCTAGAACCGAGAAGAAAAGCCTCTCGGCTCGAGGAAATGGGACGGCTCGAAGGCCTCGCGTTTTCGATTATCCATGGCACGTCTAATTTCGACGATGCATTTATAGATTAAACCAAATCCGTGTCGGTTTGTGATGTTTGACTTTTTTTCTTTCATTCATACCTCATCTTTAAGCCTCTTACCACGCCGAACTCTGAGAATGAAAATAATTTCTATAATTTGGTAATATCTCTACCATTGGTACTATTCGTAAATCTCCCCCTCATCACAGTTCTCTAGTCTACTGTCCTAAAATCTCTCTCTCTCTCTCTCTCTCTCTCTCTCTCTCTCTCTCTCTCCCCTCTCCTTAAAGTCATAATCACTTTTTCCTCCTATAGGTAAATCACTCTTTTCCCTCCTAAAATCTCTCTCCTTCTCGCCCTTCCTAAAGTTATAATCTCTTTGTTCTCCTAAAGTTAAATTCCCATACTACAACTCTCTCACTCCCTCTCTTTGCCTATCTCTTTCCCTCCCTGACGCTTCCTCCCTCCTTCTCACACCCTCTCGCTTCCCGAAATTTACATCTCTTATTCCTTAAAGTTAACAGAATCTTTTTTTTCCTCCCAAAATTCCGTTCTCACCTCTCTCTCTCTCTCTCTCTCTTTCTAAAGTCGTAATCTCCCTTTTCTCTCCCATTCTCTCTCTCACTATCTCTCTCTCTCTCTCACACACACACACCCACACACACCCACACACACACACACACACACACACACACACACACACACACACACACACACATATTCATATGTTTGACACTGTTCATTGTCCGTTCCGGTTTTTTGGTAACACTGCGGGCAACACTGTCTGGCTTAGTTCAGTTGATATTTTTTCGTAGTCTTTGGGATATAAATGAATTCTATTAAAATTGATTTATTACGCAAAAAATAAAAATAATGCTTATTTGTTTTTCTTTCTGACCCGTCTTTGAGGTAACAAGAAGTGGGTCTCTCTCTCTCTCTCTCTTTGTCTCTCTCACTGTTTCCCAAAATTTATATCAATTTCTCCCTTACTCCTTAAAATTATTTAATAGATCTTCCTTGTCAAGTAAAATTACTTCAACCTCTCTTTTCCTCGTAAAATGTCTTTCCCTCCCTAACGTCTCTCGGTGTTTCCCTGAAGTTTCTCAACATCTCTTTCCCTCCCAAAATCTCTGTATCTCTCTCTCCCATGCACTCCATGGAATTTCCTCATCGACTAACAAATATCAAGAGAATTTTTTTTTAATGTGGTTTTTTCCAAACAGGTTTTCGTTTTGAATTGCCGATATAGTTCGATGCTTAATTGTTTTCGGAACGTTGCGAGACCGTACGAGCACAAGCTTGAGGATTGTTATAATTTGATCAATAGTTGGTGGAAGTGAAGTGATGGTAGAAAATAAAATTTGATTTGAATTAATGCATTCAAACTTGAGTGTCTTGTTGGTCGACATTTTCAAAGAGTCATCATTCAGACTTAGAAGTCTGCTTAGGCAAGTAATCGGAACAGATTATACTGGATAAAGAGAGGAAAACAGTTTGAAAAAAAACAACAACAAACAATAGGCAGATTAATTTTGGTGAAAGTCCACCGTCGGAACGGCCTGTAAATCGCCTGTTCGGCTAAGCTTTCGATCCAGGCAAAACAAAGTCGCGAGCTGGACCGGACCGGGGAACGGGTCTTAGAAAGGAGAAGGAGGGAGGACTTCTCAAGGTCCACAACGGCTAAACGGGCATAGAATGTAACCCGTTGCATAAGTCTAACTGTAAATGTTAAAAGTCTCGCCCACGACTCGAGGGGAAAAAGTTTACCGGCGCGTTACCAACGGTGTATCTGTAACGGTAACACGATAAAAAACGATGAACTCGATGAACGCTATGGAATCACACGATTGCCATTGTATCGGCCTATTACACCTTGTCTTGGTCGACTGGGATTGAAGAATTATTCTATTCAACATTGCCAAAATCATTTTTTTTTAAAGAAAAGTTTTTCCTATTTAGAAAAACTAGTATTAGAAATTTTCTAAGCTGGCGGATGACGCCTACGAGAACTCCTTGAACTTTTCTGACCGGAGGATTGGAAGTGGAAACCCGGCGACCTTTTCAATTCCGCACATCCACGGAATGAAAGAGTCTTCTTGGCATTTGGATTGCCCAATCTTTTGGAATATTCGAAAAGAACGAGTCAACTTAAAAACTTGTTTTGTAATAAAAAACAATCAATACTCACTTAATTTATGGGTCGCCACTATTCCCTGACACCTGAAAAAAAAAACAACAATCAATTAAAATAAATATAAGCAAGATAAAGGATTGAATATAAAGTAAATCGGCCCTTGTGATCGTTGAAAACCGCGAAATCCGGGAAGACCGTACAACCTCAAACCGCAACTGGGCGCATATCCGCGCAGTCAATCCGACAAACATGAAAATTGGGTTTTCTTTTATTTATCGTTCATCATCAGAGAGAAGGCATTGATTGAACCAGAAACAACCTTGCGAGAGCACATCATCCAACGGACCGACCACATAACCTCAAAACTTGATTCAAGCTTACAACCAAAATTTCTATTTCTAAACTAGACGAATTACATATAATGAAGTAGAATATTTTACTTGAAAGTAAAATAAAGACAAACGATTTGGTAAAACCATGAAATTCTGAGGTGCACATAACCTCAAACTATCTATCAACTGCATACTCTCTTGTCCAACAACAAAACTCGATAATTGTAGGTTTTATGTTTAAATAAGAAAGAATTTTTATAATTTTCATGTCTAACTATACGTTGGAACTGCTAAAGACGTAGCGGACCTTACATTGTCCAAACGAAAAATGCTATAGACGCTAATCATCCAAACTTTTATTTCTAAACCAAATGAATTACTTATAACAATGCAGAATATGCTAATTAAAAGTAAAACATGGACAAAAAATTGCTAAAACCATGAAATTCTGAAGTACACATAACCTCAAACTCTATCTACCTATTGTACACAATCTTGATTGTAATTGTAATTGCTGTAATTGTTTTTGTATGTTTAAACAAGAAAGAACATCTCAAATTTTCAAGTCTAACCATATCCCGCAACTGCATGAGACCACAAGATCCCAAATTGAAACATGTTATTCACGCCAAGCAAATTTTTATTACTAAACTAAATGAATCGTTATAATAAAATAAAATGTTACAATTAAAAGCGAATCCACACCAAGAAAAGAAAATTGATACAACCGTGAAATCCTGTCATAGGTAAAACCTCAAACTATAACTATAGCATCCATACTACTAAATCAATTAAACAAAACAACAAAAAAATTGATATTTTTGTGTAGAAGGTTTAAAAAGGAAAGAACGCTGTGAATTTACAGGTGTTCTACCTTTTCCAGAGAACTGCATGCCAGCGCACTACACAGCCTCAAAACGAAACATGCCATTCAGCTAAATCCTAAACTATATGAGCCACCTAAACCAAAGTAACACATGCTCTAAAAACTCCGTTGGCAAAAAAATTGATAGAACCATGAAATCCATGTACAGATAACCTCAAACTGTTAACTACCATACAACTGCATTCTATTCTCGTCAAACTGCAAACCCAGAAAAAATTATCTTTTACTGTTTCTTATGTTTTAGTCAATGAAGAAAACGTTGAATTTTTAAGTCAGTCTTTTCGTGTGAACTGCGTGAGACCCATAGGACACATGACTTCGAAACGAAACACTGTTCATGCTTAAACTCAAACTTTTTAATTCCGAACTAAATGCATTACTAATGATGAAGTAGAATAAGTTAATTAAAGGCACAAAGAAATTCAAACTGCACGAGCATGCATTATTAAAGCCGAAAATAGCATTTTTTTTTAAATTATCCATAAGTCTTAAACAAGTTTACATTCGCAGGGAAATTGCACGAGACTCCGAGGACCACATGACCTCAAAACTTGTAATTATATAAAACAATTAAAGACAGAGGCATAACCTCAAACTATAACCATCAACTCCATCTCATTCTTATGAAACTACAAAACTTATCAATTGTTTTAATTAATTATACTTTTAACCTAAGGTCTTGGTTGAGATAAAAAAGCAAGCGTGACGAGCGGGATTGAGCCACGACAACCCAGTGGACCTATCCAAGTAAACAATCATTTATTCATATTCTAAAGTACGAATCACTTATTTAAAAAATAGGAAAATATGTTATATATAAAAAAAATGACAACATATTGATTAGAACCATTATATCACAAGGTACAGATAACCTCAAACTGTAATCAGCAGCTGCATCATACTCTTGTCCATACTACAAAACTGTAAAATAGTATTTTTGTTATTCCTAATGAAACAAGGAAGAAGATGTTGAATTTTCAAGTCTGACTTATATTAGAAACAGTTTTAAAAAAGTGCCTGCATAACTACACGCCTCACAGGCCCATTCATAACCTCTAAATAAGAATGACACTGATGGTTTCATAAGAAAATTACACTTTAAAGTGGCACAAAATGTTTACATCAGAATGGAATCTGGGTGGACATGACTCTAAATGTTGTACTAGTGATATTGGCTTGCCAAAATTATCCTTCGTGCTGTTTTATCGATTATTTTCCTGCGGCCTGACGACGTCGAGATTCATTTCGAGAAAGGATGGGAATCGGGATCATTTACCGCCGGAATTGCAATCAGGAATCCCATTTGGCCGTTTTTCGTGATCCGACCGGAGTCGTTTATGAAAATGGGTCGATCCGTCAAATCGTGGAATACCGAGAGAGGTTTTCGGGTCCGCCGGGTCGCGCCCCTGCCAATCTGGGACGGCCGGAGAAACAATCGGACGGCGTAAGATTTACGGATTTACGGACGGAGCCGCTCCTGATTTCACGCCAATTTGTACGTGGCACGCTGGAAACGCGGTCAGCAACGGCGAACTGAACGAAAAAAAGGAAAAAAGGACAGTAACTACCGTAGACGAATCCGCGACAAACCTTTCGCATTGTGACCATTTGGACAAATTGAATCTACTCCACGGTTTAACAGGATCAACCTTTTTTTAAATAAACACACTGCCAATTGTAAAAAAAGAAAAGAAAAGAAATCATTCAGCAATTTAAAGTTACAAAAAGCGTAGTTGGTTGATCCAAATTTTCGATTTCGGGGTCAGCCTTATTTCGGTATAAGTAAAGTTCTATTGAACTGTTTTATAACTATATATTTTCAATATGTATGCAGAATAACTATATGAGAAAGGAGATACATTCTCAAAAAGAACTAAACATAGAATGCATTAAATCGATTTTTTATTGATATGGGATCGATTAGTATAACCTTCCACAAAATTTTTGCTACTTCTTATATACATTTTATTAGATCATAACCTGAAGGGAAATTAAACACTGAATACACAAATCGATTCTGTATCGATAAGACATCGATTAACCATGCCTATATTTTCATAACATTATTATATAATAACCTCAAGGAAAGATTATACATGCAATACATAAATCGATTCTGTACCGATAAGACATCGATTAGCCATACCAATATTTTCATAACGTTCATTAAATTATCTCTATTTCTTACATACATTTTAGTAGATCCTAACCTCAGAAGGGAGTTAAATACTGAATGCATAAATCTATCTTTTATTGATCCGACATCGATTATCGAGGCATAACTTTTGATCAAACTATCGCTTTTTCTTATATACATTTTATTAGATCATAAACTCAAGGGAAACTAAACACTGAATACATAAATCTATTCTGTATCGATCAAACATAGATTATCAATGATTATACTTTCATTAAATTATCGCTATTTCTTAAATACATTTTAATAGATCCTAACCTCAAAAGCGAGTTAAATACTGAATGTATAAACTATCGATTATTGATCTGACGATGGATTATCGATGTTTAACCTTCCATAACTTTCATTAAATTATCGCTTTTTTTATACACATTTTGTTATATCTTAACCCCAAATGAGAAGAACAATTGAAATGTATTATTGTTTAGATAAAATATATATAATGTCTAAATCGATTATCAAGTATCAACATGTATTCCTATGTCATTAGTATATTGGTATGACTTCAATACAATTTATACGTCCTAAATATATGTTTAACCCTAAAAATACCTTGCAGGGTTCTCGGGCTTCAGTGCAGTTGTACCATGGTTGACCGAAAATACACTTACCAATTTTCTAACTATTTTTTTTTTTGTATGAAATTAATCTATTAAACTTGTGTTGATCAATGTGTTGTAAGATAGGTTTTAGAATGAAGTGACTTCGGTTGAAAATAAGTACGGTCGTCTAGTACTTTTTCTTTTAACCTAAGTGGGTTTTTTTTCTATTTGGTATTAACCTCCTCCGTACTTTCTCATCTGCCTCCTCCGCGTCGCCCACTCGGGAAAACGGGCTTGTTTAACCCAGATCGACGAGTCCTTTTTTTAACCGGGGCCATTTTCATACGCCTTCGCAATGACGGAATGATTAACGGAACCGCCTCTCACCGGTTCTCTTTTTCAAGTTTTCCCTGTTTTTTATCCGTTGTGTATTTAATTTTTCTTTGGTCGAATCACTGAGTTGATTGAGAAGTTTTAAGAAGGGAAGAGAACGAACGATGAGAGCAATCCCAGGATCTCGTTTTTCAAGGCCCTCTTGGGTAATAAGCCAAAAAGACACGTTTTTGTCATGGTTGTTTGGTTGAATATAATTTAAGTACAAAAGTACAAAGAGGAACCCAGACTTGCGCTTATCCCGCGGAAGACCATTATACGGGAAATGGGCCGTTTTTTCCTGACGGTCATTGAGGACGGACTGGAACGAAGGAAAGAACCCGATTGAAAAGGTGTCGCTAATGATTTACAGCCTCTTTAATGACGATAATCGTCTCGGAAGAAGAAGTGGGGATCCAGACGAGGCGCCTCGAAGGAGGATTAAACCGGCTCTGGGATTGATTCCAATCCAAATCCGATGGGAGGAAGGTACGAGTATCGGGTCCCTGATTGTGAAGTTAAATCGGTTTTAATTTCTTCTTCCAGTCACCAATTGCGCAATCGAAAAGAACAGCAAACAATAAAAAC
Organism: Cimex hemipterus; assembly: GCA_039619505.1. NCBI lineage: Eukaryota > Metazoa > Arthropoda > Insecta > Hemiptera > Cimicidae > Cimex > Cimex hemipterus. Next base: position 17,381,661 of record CM077110.1, on the reverse strand, counting down.
GACAGCTTTTGATGTTCAAGGCCTAATGAAGTTTATTGTTTCGAGACAAGGGCAAACAAATTCGAATTTGGACGCCAACTTCTCATTCCAATCCAGTTTATCTTCTGTCCGTTTATGTTTTTCACTTCCTCATTCTCTCTACCATCTAACATCCACATCTGGCTCTCCCAATAAATTAAAAACAAAATAAAACATTACAACTTTTTACTTTGAGCAAGCCAAAAGCATATACGATGGTATATATCGACACTAAATCAAATAAATCATTAGGTTTACGTTTGAGGCTAGGATTTACAAGACTAGAATGTTGATTCATCGAAATAGGAGAAATTTTATATATGAAACTGATTAAATCTAAACATACCTGTATATCATTAGTTTTATCAATAATCGATATGTCAATACTGAGTCAATTTATGCAGTAAGTATTTTTTGAGGTTAAAACATATAAAAATATATAAAAACTGTCGGCATTTTAATCGACATTCCGCGTCATAATTGTATCATAATGTCTTTAGTTTATGGACAATCGATACGTGCGAAATAGTATATACATCATCGATATCTCATTACATCGATACCCAGAAGAACATATATCGATATTTGGTTCGCCATATGTATATCATATGTATAATTTTATATGACGTAAATATATCGATAATCGATAGGTCGTAATACTTCGATAATCGATATGAGATACATATATCAATACTGAGTCAATTTATGCATTTAGTGTTTTGTTTGTTTGAGGTTAAAACAGATGAAAATATATAAAAACTGTCGGTATTTTAATAGACATTCGATGTCATAATTGTATCATGACTTTAGTTTATCAACAATCGATAATAAGTATATCGATATCATACATGATAAATATATCGATACGTTATAAATATGTATCAACATTATCGACATATCATTTACCATATCGATACTTCATAAATACATATATCGATAATTGGTGTTATATTTGATATATCGATATTCGATAGGTCAAAAATATTATATTTATAATCGATATGTCGAGAAATAACATAATTGATATGGCAGACATATGTCGATACTGAGTCAATTTATGCATTGGGTATTCGTTTGAGGTTAAAACGAATAAAAATTTATAAAAACTGCCGGCATTTTAATGGTTATTCGATGTCTTAATTAATGTCTTTAGTTTATCGACAATCGATAGTAAGCGTATCGATATTATACATTGGATAAATATATCGATACGTCGTAAATATGTTCATCCATTATCGATATCTCATAAGTACATAGGTGGATAATCGGTACGCCACATGTATATCAGTGTTATACGACGGAAATATCTGGATAATGGATAGGTCATAATTATTATATCTATACTCGATATATCGTAATACTTCGAAAATCGATACGGCAAACGTGTCGTTACTGAGTCAATCTATGCTTTGGGTATTTAATATTCGTTTGAGGTTATGAAGTATATAAAAACTGTCGGTATTTTAATGGATATTCGTTTAAAATTTCTAATATCTTCATAACGTGTATATGACGGTAGATAAAGACGTCATAAGTATATCGATAAGCTGTACATATATCATTAATCGATACGTCAAAATCGAATGGTACAATTACATCAATAATCGACACTTCTGAGCATATCGTGTGTAGTATACGAGTGTAGTATCGATACAATATATCAATTATCGATAGGTACTTTTTGCAGGAACTATTGTAATACAAGCGGGCGTGGATTTAAGTTATTATTTATATATTCAATTCAGTTTCGACATGCTACATCAATTATTCATTCCAGCCATTTTTTTAATCAGTGTTGTACAATTGAGTATCAGTTAATATTTCAACCAATCATCAATATTTCGTATATAGGTTTTTCCGACCCTAACCTCAAACGAGAACTAATTATCAAATGCCAGAATTGATTCAGTATCGATTTTCGATATATATTCTTTAGTCCGACGTTCTAAATGTAGGCTGTATTAACCAAATCATCGCTTTATAGAAACACTCAAATGACATATAAAAATTAAATGCCTGAATCGGTATTACATATCGATTATCGATGCCCACGCTATGTCTAAACCATTGTTATATAGGGTTAATCGATTATTCGGTGATTTTTTTGCCATATGCGTGTGTATGTCTTATCGATCATTCAACCTTAACCTAGGACTAAATATGAAATGCCTGACTCAGTTGGTATATACGGTTCCGTTACGATCCGGTTATGCCGTGTTATTCTATAACTAATGTATCGTTTTTACAGCTTAGCCGGATTATTTGAAACGAAGACTCGCAGGTCAGCCCGGCACGCCCTATCCGCTCGCTCCGACTGGCCCTCGGCCGTTCACACTTTCTTCCCTGTTTTAACGTGTTACACGGTTTTTCAATAACACGGCTGTTAATCATGCGAAAAGTCGTAAAACATGAGCGATGTTCCCATTGACAGCTCTTACGTGATTAAGCCGTGTTCCCAGGGGAGGGCGGGACCCAGTAAAAGTGAAACAATTAAAATTGAACAACGAAAAAAATAAAAACAGAAACGAAAATGAAAGGGGAGAGCATCGGATGAAAGTGATTGTCTCGGCATCTGAGAACATATTCAAAACTCACATGATTTCCCTTTTAAACGGCCGGTTGACTTTCGAATCTGCCGGGCGGACCCATCCGCGGTGCCCGGAGGGCGAGGGACGTGGAAGGGCCTCATGAATAGGTAACGACACCCGGGACAATGTGGCGGCATTGATGACAGATTGTCGAAGAAACGGTATCGCCTGTGGGAATCCCTACGGTTGGAGGCAAAACGAAAAGAACCGTAAATATACGCAAGAATGATGGTTTTGAAACCTGACCGACCATCATCAGTTTCGTAGCTGGTCTTTCTTCTATTGCACCATTCTGGGAAAAGTCTGTATGAATACACCTCAACATACACCATCCAATAGTTATATTGCTTTATGATTACATCAATTGAAAAGCCACCAACACTCCGCATACAGCTAAACTACCGGCATTTACAATTATTTCGACGATTCAAGTTGAAACCTATACAACTGTCATTGCCTTTGATAAAGCAAGAAGAGTTTAAACAGAAATATACAATTTTCTTTGAAAACTTCAAAAATTCTGATAAATTACTCAAATATAACGTATTAATTGCTAATTCTAACCTCTAGCACTCTAAAAATGGTCCAGGATACATTCTCGATCTATATCGGCTAACATCGATTGTCTATCCCACTCCCTGGTTAAAACAAATCGATTATCGATCATAAGAAATATTATCAAATTTATCCGTCGATTCACTCAAGTTACCTGACATATCGATTTTAAAGCTTTCGTTAAAGCCAGAATCGATTAAGTATCCATATATTCATAATATATCGATTATCAAGCCTTTGTTACTACCTGAATCGATTATGTATCGATATCTTCATTATATGTCAATTATACAGGATTTGTTAAAACCCTAATTAATTCAGCATCGATATATTCATGATATATCTACAGTTTATCAAGATTTTGTTAAAACCTGAATCGATTCAGTATCCCTCACCATCCATAGATTTATTATGTACTGATTATTAAGCCTTTATTAAAACTTCTATCGATTCAATAACGATATATTTAAATTATATCTATTGTCAAGCCTTCGTTAAATCTGAATAGACTCAGTATCGATCTAGTCAATACCTATCGATTATAAAATTTATCCTGTATTAAGACATGAATCGGTTCAGTCAAATTATATTCATGACAAATCGATTATAATTTAAGTTTAAGTTTAAATCGAATCAGTATATATCTGTATTATAATTCGATCATTAAGCCTTCGTTAACACGTGGATCGATTAAATATTCAATATATATATATATATATATATAT
>CM077110.1:17337420-17361889 GCA_039619505.1 Cimex hemipterus | reverse complement strand
TCTCTCTCTCTCTCTCTCTCTCTCTCTCTCTCTCTCTCTGGGCTTGCATTGGCTTTTAACAAGCCACTCATCCATATTTTTCTCTCTTTCTGCCTTAATCTCTCTCCATCCTTTCTTCTTTGTCTCTCATCAATGATCAGGTCAAATTCTCACATTCTCAGCCTTAATTCACTGAATCTATCTGCCTTTTATATGAATTTATCTTTTTCACGGTTCCTATCACTTTTATATTTTGGTGCGACTCCTGGCGACCCAGCTATGCCGCAAATCCGTCGTCATAACCACGAGGAAACCCCGCGGATCCACGATTTACGGTAAGGAGCGTTGAATTAACAAATTATAAACGATTGCCCCAAAGGTACGCGTGCATGTCGCGCGTAATCGCGAGAGGTTCAAACGGCCATAGACCAAGAGCCAAATATAACGATCCGTCTCAGCCACGACAGAGAAATCTCACAAGTTCGGCAGGGCAAGGACGAATTTCCGGTCCGAAATCAGCGGATAATAGGTTTTTTTCTCTTCGGAGTGCTTAAAACGATTAAACTAACGGACGGGCCTTTTAAAAAGAAAACCTCGTGAACATTCATGCCGGCACGACGCGACGATGCAGACCATCATGACCCAATTAAGAAGTCGAATCGCAAAAGACCTATTTTAATACAAAAAATATTCCTATATATATATTTGGTTTAAGAGTTAGTTATTATTGGGTTAATTAATATTGACTTTGGTTATTTTTTCTTGATCTTGGAACAAAGACTTGTTGGTCAAGATTTTCGACCCATTTTGTCCCGTTTATCAAGTTTCGAATCGACCCAAGGTGGTTTACGTTTTCAATAAACCTTGGGTATATGTGTTATTTCTTTTCCCCCTTTCCACGTCGAGAGCAGGGTTCGACGAACCGCTCTCTTCGACGAGCGAGGCTTTTAGGAAATGGGACAAAGTAACGGTAGCCAGACGGAGGAGAGTAGAGTACCCGGCGATCCTAGCCTACAACGATAAATAAAAAAATAAATAAAAAACCATAAAAACAGAAACATTTAAAAACCCCGACAATCTTCCAATCTTTAGCTAAGCTCAACTTTCGGCTTTGGCTTTTACCCCGTAGGTTTTTTTTTGTATGAAATCGGGACGGATTTTCTAAACTCGTCAAAATCTTAAAAATTTTACAAGGAATTTCTACCATTTCTACTCTGCGACTGTACGATTCTCGTACGCGGGACTGGTTCTTAATGGCATGTTTCGACACATAACTTTCCCAATTTTCCCGAGCAATACCTGAGTGCGTTCGAATCAACTTTGGATTTAAAGTAAAAAATGTAAGTCAGCTGGCCCTGATCTCGATCACATTCTGACGTACAATTTCTGTATATATGAAAATCCATCAATCAGTCCGTCTGTTTATCGCTCTCTAGCTACGTTTGTGATTGCCTATCTTCATTCTATCACTCTCTGTCACTTGCATACATATCTCTCTCTCTCTCACACACACACACACAACACACACATACACACAGAGTTTGCGTTTGTTCGGATTGAATGTTATTATGTCACACTTGCTGCATTTTGTATCGAAAAAGGTGTGACATTTTTTAAAAGAATTTATTTTTAAATCGATTTATTTTTGAAACGTTTTGTGACCCTCGTGCCGTCCTCAATGGGCGATTGTTTACCCGGCGGTCGAGGACGACTCAGCGTTATAACGGTCAACATTTTGTCCCCAACAATATTGCAAAATTGAGCTTATTCTGCAGGATCTGCTGTTTAACACTCTGCCCACCCTCCGCCAACCGGCCGACATTGTGAATTTTCATCAAATTGAAACGGTAGGCGTGTCGTCGATGTTGAAAACGAACCGAGGGAATGTTTACTTAACGCTAACGCAACCGGCGACCCCGTTCCGGAGCCGAGGCAGGCTCCGAACCCGCGGCGGTCCGCCTCGTCTCGCTCCCGTTCCGGCCCTATGCCTCGTATTTGCATCCGGCGGAGTTTCACCCCGGGTGAAGAGCCGAGTCGAGATCCTTTCCAACATTCGGATGGGAAGTGAAGGGCGGTGGGTTTTACTTTCTAGCACCTGTAGAGAGAAAGCCCCATGACTTCGGAAAATGTATCGAGGGGCGCACCTTTCTTGAAAAAGTGGAAACTATAAGCCCGTCGGGTCAAGTTTAATTTAATAAATAAACTCAAAAAACGGGCGGTTCACACAATAAAATTATTATTTTTATTAAAATATTTGAAAAGGAAAATCCTCAAGAACTGGCTTACAAGGCTTTTTACCGGTTCACCGACCCTCAATTGCACAATTGCACCCGGCGAGCAGGTATATGTAAATAAAACGAGAGTAGGCGGACCAGATTCGAACGACGTTTTTATAACAAAGCAGATTTATATTATATCTTCACAAAAACGACTGTACGCGAATTGCTACAATAGACAAGAACGGTTCGCGAATATAAAAACCGTTCGTTACTGGAATTCATAAGCTTGCGGGATAGTTTTAATAGCTGAAAATAGCGAGCATGGGCGGATCCAATTGACTTTAAAAGAATAAACAAGAGGCGGAATGATAGGATAATGGAATACTCGAGAAGTAGAAAATAGAGAGAGAGAGAGAGAGAGAGAGAGAGAGAGAGAGAGAGAGAGAGTGGGGGAGAAATAGAGTGAGGGAAAGAGGGAAAGTGAAGAAAGAGAGAGACGAAGAGAGATTGAGGGAGAGAGAAAGAGTGAGAATGAGAGAGTGTGAGGAAGGGAAGGAGAGAGTCAGAGTTTGAGGGAGGAAGAGAGAAAATGAGGGAGAGAGAGAGAGAGAGAAAGTTGGGAAAAGAGAGAGAGAGAGAGAGAGAGAGAGAGAGAGAGAGGTCCCCGGATAGTAGACAAATTAAGGCTGAAATCAATGAAAAGATATAGGTCGTAAAATAAGCCATGAAGCAAAAGAGGGTGAGAGGATGGGAGGCATCGAGATGCTTTTTACATAGGATAAAAAGAGACAGAGATTAAAAGAGTATAGTAGAAATTAATATTACTGATTATAGGAGAGGAAATGGGAGTGGGTGGAAGAAATATCTGAGATACTTGTCTCTTTTTCGCAACGACAAGCGAGGCTGGGCGGACCGCCAACACAACACGCTTTTTCCATATGACAATATTTTACAATATTTCCCACCTCGTTCTCCTCCCCCCCTTGTGTTCTAAATAGCCACACGCCCAAGTACGGCCGAGCGGTTTTTCATCCTATCACGCCCGAGCATTATTAAAATTTTCCACTCTGGTTATCCGTCTTCCTGGTTTCCTCAGCCCCTTTCGCAACCGAACGTTCGACTTTTCCAACAGTTTCATTGTAGGGAGGAAAAAACGCCCTGATCAATCCGCAAGGGTTTACGAAACACCAACGCAAAAAAAGTTGGGAAAGATTTTTTCAAAAACTTACAAATTCCTCTAAACAATTACACGAAAAAGTTGCGTTAAATAACAACCGTCAGTTGATCCTAGTCACTATGTGTTTAGTTCCAACCTTATGCCTCTAGACTATTGGCAATAAGGTGAGTTAGTCTTCTGATGTTGTTTTCTGATCATACGCTTATATGCTTCCTTTTTCTGTCGGCATGTTCTATCCTAATATATCTTAGATTTGGGTTTCTCCTAGGCGGAAGATAGCACGGCATCATCGAAGGTTCCGCCTATTACACTGATGACCGTTCATCTTGGCCACGCTCGTTGTCTTTACATCATACAAAACACTCTGGATAAAAACCCACACACCATGTTGGTTTACATTTACATGTAAAGCTTATTTTCAAAAATAAATCGAAAGTGGTGGCATCGGTTCGAAAAGGCTCGGAGAACCGGTCGTCCGTTTTGAAAGCCGACTTTTTTTATTCAGGCAAAAGAGCAAAGTTTAATTTTATTCGTCGTGAGGTTTCATGCCAATAAAGACGGCCGTTCTTCTACAATACGAATCCACGGGGCCTTTCCACTTTCAAGGACTGCGGGCGCTGTGGCGAAATTCACCTGCATCTCGGCTTGAACCACTGCGACGCGATTTACATAATATCAAGTGAATATGAAAAATTTGTGCTACTTTAAGGCGAACTTTTTAAACAGCTACAACCCAGTCTATTCGTTTATCATTCTTTTGCTCTCCCTCTCCGACCAAAAAGGCAAAAGTAAAAACAATAAAAATAAATGTTAGCATAACTCGTACTTTCCAAAGCAGTGTTTTTCGATCGTAAAAGATAAACGAGCGATAAAACAAATAAATAAATAAAACCGACGGCTCTCGCGTTTTCCGGGAAAGCTGGCCTGCGAAGTAAGAGCAATTAACATTTGTTAACAATGAGTGAAAGCGCCCACTGCAGTTATCGCGCCCAGCGGTCTTTCTTGGGGTCCGGAAAGCCTCGGCTCGATAAGTTTTAAAAACAGTCCATCCAGTTTTGCCTCCCAGCCTTGGGATTTAAAAACCGTCACACGATCCTCGATGGAGAAGGGCAAAAGTGATCGGCGATTGGCCGAGGACGAACCGATTCGGTTATAGTCGGACCAAAATTTACCGAGATTTGTCGGCCTAATCTTGCGCTGTTCTCATTGGTTAGCACCATGGTCATATGGGCATTTGATGCTGCTTTGACCTGGTTGAATTCGTCCCGATTGATCTGATGGTCCACCAACTCTTGTTTTTCCTTTGGTTTGGTTTTCGTAGTAGTGTAGGGGGCAGTAAAAGTGATCGGACTATCGCCTGCAACGTGGTCCGCCAAGCCACGCTTAGTTTTCATCAATTAGCTCTATTATAGCCTTAGTCAATGCAATGTCCTATCATTAGAGACGGGACCAAAATGCCTGTTCGTGTCGCTTTGTTTGCACAATCTGCCTATGACCTAAATTAATCCTAGTTCGATATGATTGGGTGAAACATTCGGTCGTATTTCGAAATGATCTGGTCTGTCTTCTCTCGCTTTATTTGCTAAGTATCACAGTCAAGGCGTTAGAAAAAAATTGACTAGTTGGTTCTAAAGTGGTCAAGTGTGGCTGTCTAGCAGTTGATTCATTGAATGTATTTTGCCCTGGTCCGACTTTTTTTACCAAAGTTAGATAGATTGCTACAGGAATAAAAACTAGATTTTAGTTCCGCCGAGTCTCGCTATCCCCCATTTGTCATTGATATTTTGATTATTTATTGTATTTCTGGCCAGGCCGTCTTCAAAAGAAGCGAGGGTAAGCGGACCGAGAATTCTTGTCGCGTCACATTTATGATTGGAGTTTTTCCAGGCTGACAATTCAAATTCAAAAACGTATAAATAAAAAAATAAGTCATCCTGACTTTTCAAAAAATAAATACTAGTATTTACAAAAGCTGTGATGATACATCGTAACCCACATTTTTATTTCTTTATCTATTACATTTTACATATTCGAAAGCCTCGTGTAATCCTATAAAAGCCGCTAAAGAGAGAAAAAGAGAGATAGAAAAGAAAGCCTCTTTACAATCGGCGTTAACGAACCCATTATGCGTAAAAGACGTGAGAAAGCCCTTCACGCTGACGCAAAACCGCTCCGTAAAAGCTGTCAGCCGGTCGTTATTTAAATCGTACCTTGGGTCCGACCTGTCTCGCTCTTCTCGAACCAAGACAAAAGAATTGTCAGATATGTAAATTACTCCGCCCACGTGGATTCTAAAGAAATAAAAAAAAAAAAAAAAACTACGTGGACGAGTCAAGGTGAACAAAGCGAGATTAGCCGGACCGGGACCGCTGATAACAGGCTTCTAACGCTGACCTTTTCGTCTTTCGATTATGACGTATCTATTGTTTCCCTCTCTTTCTGGTTTGCTGGATAAAGTTTGGAAATATTTGGGTCGATTTTTTATCGAGAAATACCGACGAAAACAGAGAAAGGCTATTGATAAATGGAAAAAGTTATATTTCGTGGGTAAAACATAACCGATTTGTAATTAACCGCTCACAAATATTATTGAAAGAATATGATACAGACTAACAAGAAGTATAATCGAGGCAAAACAGGGAGATAAGGCGTACCAAATTTGAGAAAATTCCATTTCGCTACAGCCAAGAAAGCGTGACAGAAGGACCAAACATGGTTTGTTTGGATCTGACTACTCCCAAATACTAAAAGAATTTGAACGAGGATAACAGAAAAGTATAGTCGTTTCCAACTTCTCTCAGTTCTCCCAGCAGAACTGGTGAAAGGAGTACTCGTCCGACGCAAAAATGCGATACTGTGTGCCAGTGACCAGATGAAAGCAAGCCCCCTAATTCCCTTATAACTCGCCGGACACAATATGCAGGCAGCTGTCCGTCAAAGATTTGTCGAGCCAGACTCGACCAAATTGAATCCAACCTGACGATTAAAACAGTCAACCAACCGTCTGGTCAACGACGCAGAATGTATAAAATAAAGCGAGACTGTACGGACCAGATCCATCCAGTTCCTTACCTCCCAAAAGTTACGACTAAACTTAGCCAAGAAGATCATGCCCAATTAGGACGAATTTAAAAACAGGCTGGGAGTGCAAATAAAGTAGGACTAAGCGGGCCGGATAACCCATTTTGACTCAACTATGTCCAAACAGCTAAAAGGAACCGCCTAATCCAATTGCAGTGAGTGGTAAAAAATTGGTTGACTTGATTTAGGCCCGACTACTAGGACTTACCATCACTCAAGCGGCATATAACCGACGATTGCGAGACTACGCGGAACAGGTTCAATCAATTGCCGTTTGCACATGGTCACTGGGCACAAGCGGGTCAGTCGTATTTCGACATTGCGCCATTTTCAGTGAGGACGAAAACCCACCGTCAACTCCAAAAGCTACTACTGAGAACTAAACTCTGTTCGGTTACTCTAAAAAGAACGAAATAACGTCGAACGTTCATATGATCGAACTAATCAAAGCGAGATTAGACGTTTTTCTTCAAACATCCAGGGGCAGATTTTTTCTTACAGTGTGAAAAATCAAGCACTCGGACCGGACTTACTTGACTTCGGCCGAAGTAGGCTTAATGTTGATAGGAAACCTTGAGGGGTGTCTCATGTCCTTATGAAAGTTAACCCGGGCCGTATCTATTTACAACGAAGCACACGGTTCTTAAATTCCGACTTGCTTCGGATGTCCTGCCCATTTGAAGGTTTTACTAGCGAGTTTAAATAACAACGGGGGACAAAGCGAGACCAGGTGGACTCGTAGGTTTTACCAAAAATCCCATGGTCAAACTGAGCAAAATAAGAGGAACATTACTTGACTGCCAGACGTTATTTAAACTGTGAAAGCAAGCGAGGCCTGGCGGACCATTTACAGACAAATAAAAAAGGGCAGCATTCATCTATTTCTATGCATACAGCTGAAAATTAACGGACAATATCATGTCTACCTATGGTGCCATTTTAAACGAACCCTCAGAGCAAAGGGGGACCACTCGGACGACTCCGATTGCTAGCCAATAATAAGAACAATCTAATATATCGTCGGGTAGGCATGTGGAAATAGAGCGAGAATGGATGGATTCCGTATCTAACGGCCAACTTCTAATATAATCCCACCCAATTGAACAATGTTTTCAAGTAATTTTTCGCAAACAGCGAGAACAGGCGGACGAGTAAGCTTAATTATGATCAATTATACAGAAAAACAGACAAAGCAAAAAGAATGAGACTGGGAGAATCCCAATTTAGTCCAGACTCCTGATAGGTCTCTTTAAACTCCAAACTATACTAGTTTTGAATAACCTTTAAAATAAACGAAACCAGGACCAGACGTCGATCGATTCGACATTCTCCCATCTATGTTGGTGTACACATTCAAGCAAATATAGGGAAGATAGACGAACCCGTACTCAACCACAGCAGAAGATTGGTTGTTGATACAATAAGAAGGGAAACTATCAAAAATTCTCAGTCCGTTTGTTCTCGTAGTTTTCACGCTTCTGCGATTGAGGAAAACCCAGCAAAATTGACGGGCCAGTGAGTCGTAAGCATCCAACGGTTCAGACAATCCAAAACTTATTTTTTTTAAACCCAGGGATACCGCTATGTAAATAAGTATTGCTGACCATTTAAATTAGCGAGATTTAGCAGATCCAAATTTAAGAGTAGGATGGGCCAGATTATAATCAAACTGGGCATGAAAGACAGCTGTGGTCTTATATCGGACGGAACAGAGCGAAGTTGCGCGGAGCCTTAGTGTATCATTTTTTTAAGTTAGGGACTCACCTCGGGCACGGCGTCTCCTCAATCGAAGTTGTAATCCAAAATCCAAAATCCAAAATTTCGGAAACTCGCAGCTCAATCACTGACACAAAAAATAGAACGAACGGTCGGAGACGCACAGAACGTGGCGCGCGGAGGACGATGAGAGGACTGAAGACAGGATCGGTTCTGCGGTACCGGGCATCCCCACCGCCCGAGTCTTCAGCCTTCCACTTCAGTCCGCCCTTTCTACATCTAACGGCACAGGAGACGAAAAGAGAAAAGAAAGGGGAAAAAGAGAAGAAATTAGAAAAATAGTGCTCCGGCTGACGATTCACTTTTAGTTTACCGGTTATCTGCTGACCTAGGTCACCTGGTCAACGTTTAACTGCGTCTGTCCTTCTGTCTTTACGACTTGTGTATGGCTTTTACTCCCTCTTTTCCAAGCACGCTTCCAATAAATGCACCATCTCTGTTTTAACCGTCTCGGAGGGAGAGGGGAGAGAGAAAGAGAAAGAGAGAAAGAGAGAGAGAGAGAGAGAGAGAGAGCGAGAGAGAGGAGAGAGAGAGAGAGAGAGAGAATTATTAAGAGCGAAAAGAGCGAGATAGAATTATTTAAGGAGAACGAGGAATCTAACACAAAAAAAATCGGATTTGTCGATCCCCATAACATGTGGTATACAGATCCTCAAAGTCTAAAGAAGCATCGTTCAGAGCAAACCACTCTTCAGAGGAGAACCCAAGTCATCCCTGTTTAAATTCATCTACACCTTTTCATTGATGGTTTACCATCTACCACGATGGGTAAAACGGGTGACTCCAACAATGAAACTCCTTTCGCGCACAACACTCACAGGAAAAACCTGCTTTAATCAACATCTACATGGATGCATCACACGGTGAGCAGTTGCCCATAAAACATTGGGACCAGTATCCAGTTCAAATTTAAATTTAAGTAGTATAAAATGTCTTAAGAATGAAGAAAGATTTTTGTGAGAAACTCAGAGCAAATGGTACTTAGTGACGAGTGCAAGAGGTTCTACCTACAAGTATACGCAGTGTTCGCATATACGCATAACACACAGCTGAAAACTGTTAAACAGTCACAAACCCAGCACAATTTTTTTCACTCCGTTTTAAATCAGATAAATGCTGGTCGTGAAGAATCGTGTGGTCGTTAGAAAATGACGATGGAAACCGCGAGAACGTCCATGGAAATTACGATAACATTCTTCGGCAGTACAGGAAGTGAGAGCGGATTATCACCATTTTACTCCTTACTATAGTTATTTACTATTTATTTTTACTTTTTTTACACAGTTTCCACCGTGTTAATCGGATGTTTTTCTGTGTTTTTCATTTGTCCTTCCATTGCTTGTCTTGTTCGATCCATCTATGTCGCGTTTTTTAAAAAGAATTTTTCCACAATCAAATATCCATTTTTGATCGGCTGAAGAATGTAATTTTGTCATGCAAGGCCACCACCGCAAGGGCAACTCGGTCGGGCCATCTGCTCTCACCAAAAAAGGTTCTTTGACGCGTCTCCCCTGGTGAGCCAATGCTAATGATTTGTAAATGTCCTCTGGTTATCTGCTTAGGCACGAGCATAAATCGTCTGTCTGAGCTGTTATACGATCCGTGATGTTTTTATTAATCAGTGACTCATTGGCAGTCAACCGAAGGGCAGGAGTGAGAGAAAGCATGTGTTTGGGGTCCGTGTGGATTGCGGATTTTCGAATCGGCCGGTGAATACAGATTTGATCGAAGTGGATCGTCCTGGTATTTGTATTCCATCGGCGCCTACTAATCAGATCTCGAAGAAAAGCACCCGGATGACGTCCGGCGACGATGGAATTGTCCTTTGTTCCAAAAGTGCGGTGAATGGTCTATCATTGCCAAGTCGGTGAAAGGGTCTTCATTTCCTATCGTGCTCGAGTCCCATTTAACTTAAATAAACAAAAGGATCGATTTGTTCCTATCATTATTGTTTGACGACAAAAGCACGCCCTAGGCCCCCGAGACTAGGCGGACCAATTTTAAATAATCAGTTTACCTTAGACAATCATACTGCTTAAATTCAGCGAGATTAGGCGAACCTAACCTGTAATTGTGGTCCGACTACTCACCGACAGTTAAAACAGTTCGTTAATAAATAAAATATAATGGTAACATCATAAAAATAGCAAAAACTAGGCGGACCAAATTGAATTAAAGTAAGTTTACCGCACAGCCATACTGCTTAAACGCAGATCTAACTCGAAAAACTGTGGTTAGACGACATCACTGGTAGTTAAAACAGTTCGATAGAAAGTAGAAAATTAAGCTTACTCGTCAAAAACAGCGAGACTAGGCGGAGCAAATTGAAAAGTCAGTTTATCATATAATTCATACCGCTCAAACATAGCGAGGTTAAGCGGACCAAACTTAATAAATAGTGACTACCGATAAAATATGAAGGTAACACTCAAAAATAGCGAGATTAGGGGAACCAGATTGAATTAAAGTGCATTTATCATCGACTGTCGTACTGCTCAAACGCAGAGAGATTATTCGGACCTGATTTGATCAATTTCGGTAAGAGTCCCAATCAAGTTCGATCTTCTAACAGTAAAGTACTAAGTGGATTATGGATTGGTGGACGTGCTGAACTTGAAACTAAATTTGAGCGCGACTACTATCGAAAAGTTGGATCATTCGTCTATTTCTAAAGCATGATCTAGCTAGCCCAAGCCTAAAATGACGAGGTTAAGGGAACCATGATAGACATGCTCAATTTTGGCGGACTTACAGGTAACATCCATTTAATAAAACAATCATCTAACTCTAATGTACTTTCATGCTAATGGGCAAATAAAGCGAAGATTGAAGGACCATATCGTGCTTCATTACCTCAATAACAGTCAAACTACGAACAAAGCGATATTAGGCGGACCTGGTGTCCTTCCTACCTACATGTATTTCCCAGCCTCCATGCCAGTCTTACAGTTATATTATGTATTTTCGTCCAACACTGTTTTTCACATCACGTTCTTTTTTATATTTTTTGTTCCTTGTCTTTTATTACTTGCCTTGTGGCTTTATCTTTTAATTTTTATGTTTATACATTTATGTTCCTTGATATCTTTCTTTGTTTTTTAGGCTTTCCCTTCTTGTTAAGCGAACATTTACGTATGGCAAATAGTGGTATAACATTTTGGCATAGTGAGCGAGGTTCCCATGGGTCGAAGAGAATCGGCCAGAAATCACGACCCTTGTTATATCCGAACTTATATAAACGATATAACTCGAATCCGCCTTTCTATTTATTTCCCCCTTTGATCGATACCCGTCCATCCGACGATTTTCGAAGGGGGAGCGGAACGGAACCGTCCGACGAGCCTTGAACCGGGTCCAAATGGGTTGGCGGCCCGATTCCGTCCACGTCCTCCGAAAGAAGGCACCGCGAATGCTAAATCCAACCCGTTTTTGGCATTTTTCTTCCCTCCCCTGTGATCGGCAATTTTCTGAATTTGACGGCTCGTAGAAAGAAGGGCGGACGGGTAGCGGTCCTTGTTTACGTCTCACTCTGGTTCATTCTGATGGAATGGCGGCCGCGTTTATATAAATCATAAAGCGTGTTAACGTTTGACCGGAGGTCGGCGTCGCGCTCCGTTTCGTTGGACCACGGGTCGCCCTTTTACCCATTTTCCTATACGACCGGGAGTTCCTCGTTCCCACCTGTTCACGCAACACCGAAATCGAAAAAAAGAAAAGAGTCGAAAATCCTTATATTTTGAGGATGTTGTCCGACGTGAGAACAACTGGAGCACAACAGGAATCCCTCTACGCATATAATTTAAATACACTTACGGGTGTCCGCTTTGTTACGCGCACAGTCATCTGTGAGACCCCCTTTTACTGTTTATTATTGTCTTGTTTTTCAATATTTTACTATAATACCGAGGAAGTTGTGCAATTGGAATTACGGCCCGTGAACGTTTCCCAAGAAGTAAGAAAGTACCCAACGAGCATCCATTGTCATTCTTTAAATTAGGAAAAGACGGTAATACGATTATACATACACATAAGCTTATTAGATAGGAGCAAGAAGGAAGCACAACATATCGTGTTAGTTGATAAAGAGTTATGCATGATACACCCCATAGAAAGCATAGAATGTTCAAAAATACACACCAGACAAGAACAGGATGTAGGAAGATCAAAAGTCCTATTTGACGGACTCAGTGCAAAATTGTTTACCTACCTCAAGAAATCTATCTATAGGTAGGAAGGTTCGCGCTATATAACAAATTGAGAAGGAACACCCAAAGAAATTGGCACAAAAACAAGTAGTAGGCTGAAATAAGTTATCCTATTTCAAAGCATATGGGTCTAGAGTCATTTTGAAGACACTTTCCAATGTACAGAAATAAAATTCCTTCCGATACAAATCGAAAAGTAAGGGAATCATGCCATGCCTAGTGTCTCCTTAAATATGGATATTGCAGTCCGAGGTACAGAGGTACAATTTTGAACGTATAACGTATAAAGCAAGCATTGAGATATATTGGATTACGAAATCCTAGTTATACACCGGGGATAACAAGGAGATCAGGCCATCTCTCATGTCTTCGTTAAGTTGGATGTTGCAATTCGAAGTACCGAAAATTTTGAAAGCAAGCACACAAACACATTATTGACGAAGAGGTTGGATTGAAAAAAATTAGTACCCATTGAAATATAAGACGATCATTTCCTTTTTCTCCATATATATGGATCTACAATCTGAGGTATAGAGGTACAAGGAAAATTTCAGACGATATGCCCTCACAAGAAAAATTAGGTAGAAATTAGAAATTCTTCTGAAACACCTTGGGAAGTAAGGGCATCACTGAAATGTGGAAGATGCACATACTCATATACACATATATGCAAAAACAGTAGTAGATAAAATTGAGAAATCCTTCTTATACCCCAAAAAAAGAAAGGAGGAACTACACATATACACTCACTCAAGAATAAGAATTCCTTTTTACACACCTGAGGATTAGGGGGATTAGATTATCTCTCATATCTTCGTCTACATTATATGGTGCAGTTGAAATATAGAATTACATGGAAAATTTGGAAAGTAAACACACAGACAAGTAGGATTGAAAAAAATTCGTGTACCCATTGAAAAACAGGGAGATCAGGTCATATCTCTTATCTCTATCTATCGTATATGGATGTTGCAGTCTGAGGTATGGTGGTACATGAAAAATTTTGGACGGTTTGCCCTCACAAGAGAAATGAGGTAGAAATTAGAAATCCTTCTTAAACACCTAGCAAAGTACTGAAATGTGGATGTTGCACTTGTAGATGTACAAGACATAGATGTATTAGATGTAAATGTATTATCCGGGTATGCAATATACTGCGCCCTTTAAAAGCTGATGTATTCCCCGGTTTGTGCCAACGCCGGTGAGTCCTATTTCATCAAGAAAATTAATTAGAAGGTCCGGTATCAATGGGTGAATATGTTCTACGGTCACATTGTCCCAAAGCACTATTTCCTGCGGGCAATTAGTGCCACAGTTTATTGTGCATATATGGTTTCTCTTGTGCTCCTTTTCAGAATCTGCACGTGCCGTCTTGGGTTATACCAATCTTTTTCAGAGTCCTATTAAGAATCCTGTCAGGATAAACAGTTTATCCTGTTTCTTTTGATATTCTCTATTACTTCATTCCTTCCGAATTTTTTCAGGAGGTTCTGGGATTGTTTGTGTCTAATGAGTGAATTCCATTGTTCCCTCATTTTCTTTTTATCCTTCTGTCTGAGGTACTCAATGATAGTGTGGATCGTATCAGCGGTACAGCAGCTGTTTTTTGCAAGGGCGTCCGTTTTCTCGTTGCCTTCTACTCCCTCTAATGATGCACATACTTATATACAAAGCGGTAGTAGAGAGAAACCAAAAATCTTTCTTATACTCAAAGGAAAGAAAGGAGAAACTACTCATATGCATACACACTCACACAAGAATATGGAATTCTTCTTATACACCAAGGAATTAGAGGGATCAGATCATCTCTCGGAGGCTGTGCACGAGGCTTGATACCCCTCAATCAATTTATCTATGGGTAGGAAGGTTCTTGATACATAACAGAATTAGAAGCTATGATTAAAGAAACACATAGACATACAATAGGAGACAGAAGTACATAGGAAATTTGGAAGGTGTACATATTATATACACACTCATACACAAGAACACAATTAATTACTGAAAACTAGACTGTATGAAATTGTGTTTATTGCTAGGGTTGAACCATATCCCGCAGCTCACCGTCAACTTAATTAATTACGTCAGCAAATATTTTGCAACCGATATGGTCCACCTGTCCTGGCTTGCAATAATTACATGTTAACCCGGTCGATGTATGTAACGAAACAAATTATTATTCTGTGAGGGACCCGCTAATGACTGGATGTTGTTTTATTGTTTCGAGTCATCGGATCGACCGATGTAGCGTGTCAGCCCTGAGCCCTAACGGTACCTGATTCTGACTTTTGTTTTTGTTCATCGTGTAATCTATCGAGAGGGCATGGGAACGACGCAACCACTATAATAACCGGGTGCCAGGTCGGGGGTAACAGGTGTTTAGTCGAGAACAGGCCGATCCGAAAAACATCAACGTGAAGGAAGTTAAGTAAATATTCGGACCGCCTCTTCTCGCTTCTCTTTACCCTTCGACTTCAATTTTCTCTATAATGTTAAATTCATAGACATTAACACTTAACGGCAATTTTTGATATACTTGTTCTGCCCATGACTCCAACGGCCATGGTCAATATTAGCCAGTAGTTAAGCGTTGTCAATATTGATCTTATGAGGGGACGTTGATCGATGACCGTGTTTACAACCGACTGTCACTAGTTAATTCTCGAAAGGATAGGTTGCGGACGCGGAGGGAAAGACAAGGAAGTGTGCCAAGAGTATTTCAGACGGAGCGCGACGCGTTTCAGCCGGTCCACAGGCTTGACTGGGCAAGAGAAAGTCAACTGTTTCAAAACCATCCTCAGATATCATCTCTGATATCCGCGGCTAGATTGGAATCGCACGTAGTTGGATAACGAAATTAGATTCCGTCCGAGGAGATGCCGACCGGCGGGATCAATCAAAGACAAAAATAGGATCCTTTGAACAATAAAATATAAAAAAAGAAGAGCCCAACTAACGTTTTACCTTCAGAAGAAACGATCGAGTTCAATCAACTTGGTTAGAAAGGTTGTGGCATCTGCAGAACATAACATGTCATCTCTCGCTCTTTCTGTATCCATCAATCTATAACATTTCTTCAAAATATATCTCTATATATCTTTTCTTCTGTTTCTGTGAACTTGCTTTGTTTTTCTTTGTTTTGAACCAAAAGAAAAAGGTACAAAATCTATGACGTGTGAATTTTGTTTTGGCTCTGAATTGGCAAAAATCCACCGTTCAGATCAGCGTCTCTTGCCCAATTAAACCTTGATTAAAATTAAACCCATCCCACCACGTCACCAATATCGATCTGTTGTGTTTCAGGTCGCCCGGGTGACGATGATAGGGCTCTCGACGTAGCCGGCGGTGGCAGCTGGCAAACCGGAGGCAGTGATGTAGAAGAGGTGATATGAACCGCTACGTTCAGCTCCATCAGCTCGGAGATGGCACCTACGGATCAGTCGTACTCGCCCACAGGGTGGACACCGGGGAGAAAGTCGCTATCAAAAGGCAAGTCCATTCATTCAAAAACATTAGACGACAAAACAAGACAAATTGTACTTAAGTCTTGATTGAGCAGGGTAAATGAGACGCTTAAGTACGGATAACATATATCAAAAATGTTTGGATATTAGAAAATCTATGTCCCACCAGAGTTCCCATTGACCTTAGGTCTTCCTGAACAAAATTTTCGGCAGTACGGAAAATTGGTTGAGCCATGATTTGATATTGTTTTATGTAAAAGCTCTCAACATTTACATACTCAATTCCAAAGCTCTAGCATCATATTCATTTGAGAAAAAAATTGTGTGTAGAACATTGATTTTCAACTGTTAAATATACTAGCCTATACTTTATACTATACGGTATATACTAGCCTCACCCTGGCTGAACTAAACTTTTCATTTCCGGAAACTGTGTACCCGTCAATTTACTACTGTTTATGCATTCATCTAAATGTACGCTCCTTGTATTCAATTTTTTTCTCTATCAGACTCAACGAGAGCGTATTAAAACTGTAGAATGGACGGAAAATGATACCTAGGAAATAGGAAATCGTACGGGTCAGGTCACACGGTGGAACGAACTAAAACGACGTGGCGGGACGGGCAATTGGACAGTTAGATATAATAAATTCCACGTAGACCCATCAGAGAATACAAAAATGACAGGCGAATATAAAAATGAGAACAGCCTGAGAAAAGCGACGAGCATATCCGTTGGTTCGCAATTTTGCAAGATGTGCCTTCTTGGCATGGATGACCGTCCTCGTGTTTTCATTTGTATAGCATTCAATATACGTTGCATTATTTCTATTGTGCACTGGGGCTTGCACAGTATACAACCTCGGCCGTTTTGGAGCTTGTTGAACACGATTGCTTTCCGCAGGATCCATCAACGACAGAAGACATAACTGAATTATTCAAATTAACAGACAAGTTGAAAGGAATTGAACGATCCTATTGTTGTACAACAACGAAATTGGGGATACATACCACTTCACTCGCATAAGCATGGCCAGAATTTTAATTGGCTACGGGTTTTTTTTTTTCATGTGGTTCATGTGCACACATGAATGTGATAGAGAGTGAGAGAATAAGAGATGAAACAGCGCAATATAAGCGACTGAGGAAGATAATTAATATATAAACAGTGAAGTGAGAAAGAATTGCGATTGATAAATCTAGAAAATATTACACCAAGTATTAAATTAGCTAATAAATATTTTCGAAGGTAAAATGTCAGGTTCGGTTATACTAAATCATGATTTTCTTTAGGTTAAATCACAATTTACAGATTTTGTCCCAAACTAAATTTACTGTTAATTAATCAAATATGTGAGAAATTGAATCGTATGATATAAACAAATTTCTAGCTTAAACAATCCAATATTGTTTGTACAACATTTGGAAAACAGTCAAAGTGAAACCTAACAAACTTTCATAACCGGAATCAGTGTTACCCTTACACAGGAAAGAGGTAAAAACGATTACATGAGAGAGAAAGAACGAGAGATACTGATAAACATAAAGAGTGAATGAGTAAGTGATGAAATAGGAGAATAAAAGCGATTGAGAGGAAAGGAATATACATATTCTGAGAAACGATGAGAGGTAGGTAGAGAGATTGAACACGTTTTATAATGCAACTATCTATGTATCTAGTAGATAAAAAAGTAGCATTGAATATTATCACTCACTCTTCTATACAAGCTAACTCAATAAATAAAATTTTGTTCCAAACAATATTATTTTTTGATAATTAATAAATTACGCAATGTATTGACCCATATGATACAAAACTTTGCTTTTCTTGCTTCAATAACCCCAACTCCCTGGAATCAGCGATATCCTCGAACACGGGTTGGGGTGAAAAACCCAGTGACAAACGCATTACAGACAGCACGTTTGATTTTTACGTAGAAACTACACTACAAATCGACTTTTATCGTCCTTATTTACAAAAAAAATACACTTATGCATACTATGCAGAAGAAACAGTGATAAACCTAACAAACTTCCATGTCGGGAATCAGAATTTCCCGAACCCAGGATAGAGGTAAAAACAACATTACAGAACAGAGAAAGACAAAGGAGTAAAGAGAAAGAGAGACTGGAAGGATAGAGAGAGGCAAATGAACAGACAGAGTGAATGAGTAAGTAATGAAAAATAAAATGAGAAAATAAAAAGGATACAATGAAAGGGGATACATCTAAACAGATATTTAGAGAAACGATGAGTAATAGGTAGAAAGACTGAAATACGTTTTATAATATAAGTATTTATATAGCTTCTTTACATGCTAAATCATTACCAAAATTTGGTCCCAAACTATTATTGATATTTAATAAAGTGCAGCATATTGACCTATACCATGTAAAAAACAGCGTTTCTCGCTTTAACAACCCCAACTTCCCGAATCAGTGTTACTCGCAGTGTTGCCTCGAACAGGGGTTGGGGTGAAAAAACAGTGGCATTACAGACAGAACGTTTGTTTTTTACGTAGGAACCACATTATAAATCGACTTAAATAGTATTTATTTACAATAGAAAAACCCTTGAGCTCACTACGACAACATTGTGACGCACTAAACTACAAAAACCTCACTCCCCTGAATCAGTGTTTACCGCAGTGCTGACCCAAACACGGGAAAACACGGGCACAGATAGCACGTGAATGAAATATATTTAATTAATTTAAAATAAAAAGAAGTCAATTAAAAACAATCATGTGGTAGATATGAAAGAATAGAATAACTTTAAAAATAAAAACTTGGTAATATATCCGTTCCTCTACAGGTTTAGTAAGAACATACAGTTTTTTTCTGATACAACATTCGTTTATAATTAATGAAAAAGTCAATTAAATCGTACATTAACAACAAATAATTAAGGGTTTTAGTTGAGATGAAAAAAAAATGAGGTTAGATAGGAAGTTGATGTCCGAGTGGATCGAGGTCACGATAGCTCAAGTGGTAGAACAGCGGCGTATCTAGCCGAAGGTCGTGGGTTCGAATTCCGCTCGTGCCATTAGCTTTTTTTCATCTCAACTAAAATCTTAATTAATTGTAATGTATCAATTGGTCAAGCGGACCATTAAATTAGTGAATTAACAGCAAATACGATTTTTCACCTGAACAAAGCCAGTTTCTGTAGTACACACCTAGTTATTTACAGATTTGAAATAAAATAAAAAACCTCACTTCCCGGAATCAGTGTAGCCTGCAATGTTACCACAACCAAGATTAGAGGGGAAAATAAGAAAGACAAACAGTATGAGATTAGTTAAAACTGATGATCAAGCAAGAGAGCAAAAACACTTAATAGAAAGAAAAAGAAAAAGAGATAGAGATAGAGTGTGTGTGTGTGTGTGTGTGGTGTGTGTGTTAGGTGAGAAACGGTTGAGAATTATCTATCTGGAGAGATGAAGGGAAAAAGATAAAAAGGGAGATATGTAAGCGGATATTAAAGATAGAAGGTCACATAAGCATATAGAGTAATAACAAATAAATGTTATTAAACATTATCGTCAATTTTTGTGCATTGACTCGAATATAAGACCGATTTGAGCGTAAGGGATGGCGTGCAGATTTTTCGAAACGATAAATAACGCTTGGAATATGCTGAAGGTCTTTTGAGTTGTGCTTTTACAATTTATATCTCGAGGGCTCGGCAGCATTCCGGAGCGATTTTAGAACCTTGAACTTGACGCCGACCCGGAAACGGCGTTGTCGCTACCCGTGAGGATACGAGGATGGACGTGTCCCTGTAGGCTGTCAAATTAACTGTCGCTTTTATCCACACCTCTCTACCACAAGTTCTTATACAAAGGTACACAAGACAAAAGATGTCGAGGGGGTCTTCAGGTGTTAAGCAATGTCCCCTTAATTTATTTGTCAAACTATTCTAACTCCTTAAATTACAGTGTAATTTTCTTAATTTTTATTATTCCAGGATGAAAAGAAAATACTACTCATGGGATGAAGCTATGAACCTGAGGGAAGTGAAGGTGAGCCGATTCAAAAATCTTTGAAAAATTGACAGATTTGCCTCCATTTTTTTTCTTCTTTTTATTTGTTGTTCACATTTTTGATATGTTAGTCATTCGTGCTTGGTTTGGTCCGTTTTTGGCCACAAATGACGAGATCGCATGTCACAACGGTGCATGCTCTTTTGTTATTCATCAAGGGCGGATCTATGCCTGTGCCTGTGCCTGTGCCTGATTTCACGCTTTACCTCGGCATTCTACATTCTCTTTCTCGAGGGTGTCGCAAAAAAGAAAAAAAAAACGTTTTGCGAAATCCACAACCGCACGACACAACAGATGGTGTCTCATCTGGAGACAGTGTTAAGCCCGTGGATCCGTATCCGTCCCGTTTCGATTTATTTGACCTTAAAACAAAACAAGACCGGGATGTCCAGGGCGTCAAAATCAGGCCAAACTGGCAATAAAACAACAACCTTTTTATTATCATATTTTGATGAATGCGAGATAACAAAAGAAAGATGCAACACTGCTATTGTTTTTGGGTCCATTCGTATCTCTTTTTTTCTTTTTTTAATATTTATATTCGTTTATTTTTGGTTTTTCTATGATTTTATATTATGTATTTTTTATGTTTTTTGGTTGCAGTCCCTCAAGAAACTGAACCACGCGAACGTAGTCAAACTGAGGGAGGTGATACGTGAGAACGACACGCTGTACTTCGTGTTCGAGTACATGAAGGAAAACCTTTACCAACTGATGAAGGACAGGTGAGCCCTTTTGATCTGTTGCACGGATCTGCCCTACCCTTGACCGTCCCTTAATCGGGCCCGTCCCGATAGAAACGACTATCGATTTTAGATTAGCGTCGATTTCCCTGTTGCCCTCCCGCGTCAGTGCGACCTTTGAATTTCGACATTCCGCCAGTTCCGTGCCGGTGAGGAACGGTTTCTTCATCTCGTCGATGATTTCGCATAATTGAGACGCAATCATCGACGTTCACTCCGAACCTCCTGAAAAAGTTTAAACGATCGGCCACCTAATCTCACGTTTACCCTCCGGTGTACAAGTGCGACGTCAGTGCGTAACATACGACATTAATCACGAAAAAGAAAAACCAGAAAGGTTGTGTGTTGATGGATAAAAAGAAAAATATTGAAATGATAGTAGATGAAACATTTGAGAGATTAAGAGCAAATTTTGAGCGAGTGGAGGTTATTACAAGTGAGAAATAAGGAGAGAGAACGTTTTAGAGAAGGGTGTGGTGATTAGTGACCCTTAATCGATAATTATTTAGAAATCGTGAGATGCGGTCTGGTGTGATGACGGTTTCAGAAAAACGTTTTCTTTATCGTGCCGACGTTTCAATCTTTATTGAGATCATTTTCAGGGCATGGGATTCGATACGTTCTTAGCCTGAAAAAATCTAGAGAATTGTGCGGAAAAAATCGATATGTTTAGAGCTGATGAAGAAAGCTTAAGATGTTTAGAGACAAACAATAGCTAGAGATGTTTAGAGACGGAAAGACTAACTAGGAATGTTTAGAGGTAGATTATAATGTGTGGTGATTAGTGACCATTAATCGATAATTATTTAGAAATCGCGATTTGCCGTCTCTCTATTTTTTTATATATATTCAATCAAAGTATTTTTTACTAACTCAAAGTGTTTGACTTCTGTGTAATTGTACCATTCTTGCGTGTCGTGTTCAGAGTCCCAATGAGATTTTGCTGTTTTATGTTTATGTATGTTGGATTTTGAAGGGGTGGGGAAGGAAGTGAATATATATATTTGCATTGTATAAATTCACTTTTCCACATCCAAAATGTATTTGCAACATGTAAACAATGTTATAAATCCCAGGTCCTGAAGATGATCTCAATAAAGAAGATCGAAACGTCGGCACGATAAAGAAAATGTTTTTCTTAAACCTTCATCACACCAGGCCGAATCTCACGATTTCTTAACAATTGTTTTAGAGAAGGAGGGAGTGAGAGAGAGGAATCGTATATCAAAATTTTGGGTTTTTGTAAAATTTTGATTTGAAAAAGTAAAATTTTAATTTCAAAACATATGAGCACATCAGGTTAAAATTGGATATTAACACTAAATCTTGATGTTTTACCCAGAAAGAGGCCAGAGTCTATTAGTTGAAAAATGAGGTTGAATCGGATGTTTTCAACGTTTTAAGCTTCTTTAAACCTTTGCTATTTGTTTTTTTGTGAAGAAGTTTTTTTTTCAAAAGATGAGCCGCGGCCATCAGTGTTATGGATTTGAAAGTCGTGAAGAATCGTGCGTCCCGGCGAGACATTAGGCCTCCCCCGTGACCCGGTTTCCGTGCCTGGGGCTTTATGGTTCTCCGGGAGGCACGTGACGGACCCCGATAAGGTTTATCGTCCGGATTCGATTACCGTAACGGATAATCCGCGGCTGCGGCGTCTGCAGACCCCCCCCCAGTGGCCGGCATCGCTCCAGGGTCGCGGAGTGGCAGAGGTCGCAGGCATTGCTGAAATTTTACTGACTGTGACCTCTGCCTCCACGAAGAAGGAACCGAACATAAAACATACCAAAACATATATTAACCCGTTTCTCTTTCCCTTACGAACATTTATATAGAAACTTATACCTCACGTACGTACAACATGAAGAAAGTCCCTAACTATATGGCGGTTTCGGCAGAAACTATGAGCACATAAATTAGAAAAAAATTCTATAAACATGATAGTAGGTTTGTAATTGCATTATAATTCACATAAAGATCTCCCATACTAGCAAACGCCACAAATTTTCATAGTCATCTAGCAAAATTAGAAGAGAGGGAGAGAGATAAAAGAAAGGGAGGGCAAGAAGGAGATTTTTGGAGAGAGGGAGGCAGGAGATAGATGAGTGGATATTTTGATAGATAAATAGAGAGAGATAGAAAGGGAGAGAGAGAAAATGAGAGAGGGAGAAAGTTCAATAGATAGAAAGATGAGAGATTTAGGTAAGGAAAGTGGGATATTTATGGAGGGAGGGAGATAAATGGATAGAATAGAGCGTGAGGGTGAGAGATAGGGAGACTGTTTGTATGTGAGTGAGAGAGGGTGAGAGAGAGAGAGACCCACTTCTTGTTACCCCAAAGACGGGTCGGAAAGAAAAACAAATAAACATTATTTTTATTTTTTGCATAATAAATCAATTTTAATAGAATTCATTTATATCCCAAAGACTACGAAAAAAAATCAACTGAACTAAGCCAGACAGTGTTGCCCGCAGTGTTACCAAAAAACCGGAACGGACAATGAACAGTGTCAAACATATGAATGTGTGTGTGTGTGTGTGTGTGTGTGTGTGTGTGTGTGAGAGAGAGAGAGAGAGAGAGAGAGAGAGAGAGAGAGAGAGAGTAAAGCGAGACGGAGAAAAATCATATTGTAAAATAAGAAAGAGAATATTTAAAGGACGCTTGGAATTTGCAAGAGAGGGGGAATTACGAAAGGAAATGTCAAAGGGAAAATCAGAGATTTTGAGATATTCTGCAAGTGAACATTTGCATTATTCAGAAAGACAAATGAACAGCGGTAAAACGAAGAGATCGGAAATCTGGTAAGAATTGCCGATAAAGCGTAAAAATTGATAATTTTTGAATAATTCCGCGGAGCAAGTGAACGTGTCCGTTGGCGGATTTCTACAAAAGATTACGTTCACCCGGGTGGAAGAATAGAATGTTTGAAAAAATCAAATTTGAACAATTTTCATCATGCTTATGATTGTTTTACCTTCTCGACCTCCTTTTTTGAATAATTAATCACTAATTAACTCGTCCCTCTTCTTGTTTGTAAAACACTAGATTGGGATCAATGGTCAATCGATCATCCTTGGAATACATAACGCGATGGATTCGAATAATTGGGACGTTACATATAAGATAAAACTAGAAGAATATAAAGGAAAACCATTCAACCGTGCACTTTCATCAAAATTTTACGCAAAATAAAACGGCTTAAATGTTTCTAAATGAATCGTGATTTTGCATATCTTTTCTCTCCCTCTCTTGGCCAACGCTAATTTGTGTCGCCAACTTGCGGTAGATATGAAGGTTGAACGAAAAGGACAGAGAAAGGTCTCCGTCTAATTGTAGTAATTACAATCAATAATAGAATTATAATCGGTTTTGTTTTATTTGTTTTGTTTTTCTGTCACCTCTCTGGCCTTTGCATTTTTTTTTAAGGAGGGTTTCGTGCCTTTCTATACTTCCTGGTCTAGCCCACTCCGACCCAATTCTTCAGCAATCGATCACGTTATGCAGTCCAAGATAGTCGATTGGCTTCTTTTAAATAGTTCTTACGTTTTATAAAGGATTAAATCAATCTCATTCCTTTCTGAAAGTTGCCTACATGATTATCATCGAGAAAAATACATAAATTATGTTTCATCTCTGATGTGCATAATGTCTCTCTATTTCTTTCTTCCTCTCCCTCATTCTCTTTTTCTTTCTCTCTCCCTAAATTTACTTTTTTCTCACTAAAGTTTTCTCCTTTCCTTCCTTCTCACCACCTTCCCACCCACTCCCACTCTCTCTCTCTCTCT
>CM077110.1:17324238-17337020 GCA_039619505.1 Cimex hemipterus | reverse complement strand
TCTCTCTCTCTCTCTCTCTCTCTCTCTCTCTCTCTCTCTCTCTCTCCCCTCCCTCTATCCATCTATCTATATCTCCCTCTTTCTACCTATTTATCTCTTCCCTTCCTAAAATCTCTCTCTTTCTTTTTCTCTTTCCATTTCCCTTTCTGACCTCTCTTTTCCTTCTTCGTTCAACCACACCTTTTAAATTTAACCTACTTAAATTTTTGTTGTAAATAATTCTTTAAGTAAGCATAAATTGACATTTTTTATTAGTTTTTTGCAAGTTAATCGCGTATACATGGATTTCATTTTCTAATGATGTATGAAAAAGAAATTGTTTTGTTAGGATTAAACAGAATAGTCATTGAAATGTACCATTGCATTTCAGATTAGCGGTAAGAGTGATCCTGAAGACCAAATCTTGGGCGTTGTATAAATAAAACAGGAATCAATCAATCTTTCCTTCTCTCTCTCGCTCTTCTGATTCCACTCTCTCTCTCTCTCTCTCTCTCTCTCTCTCTCTCTCTCTCTCTTTCACGCACTCATTTTTCCCCTTCTGTTGCCCTCCTCGAGCCCTCTTCTTCTGAAATTGATTTCTCGAAAATCAATAGTGTTATTGATGCGAGATGAGTTGTAATTTATTTTTAAAAACGTCTATAATTCCCACATCAGTCGTTACCCGGCGATTTTCTCCGAAGGGGGCTCTGTAAAGATTTTGAGCTGGAACGACTCCGGGTTAATAATTGCAATTATAGCAAATCAAGAGATGAAATCGATCAGCGAAGTTCATCAAACCCTATTCAATTATTTGCATCGTCAATAACCCTTATATCCAGCATTTCTCATCTCGTCTTCATTGCAGGGAGAAACTGTTCCCCGAGTCCGTGGTGCGTAACATCCTGTACCAGGTGCTCCAAGGGCTCGCCTTCATGCACCGGCACGGCTTCTTCCACAGGGACATGAAGCCCGAGAATCTCCTCTGCTGCGGTCCCGAACTGGTCAAAATCGCCGACTTCGGGCTGGCACGCGAAGTCCGCTCCAGGCCCCCTTACACAGACTACGTCTCAACGAGGTAAGTGCTTAATTAATACGATAAACCAACAAAGACAAATGACATGCCCAGTTGGCATTAATCATGATATAAAAGACATCGTTAACCGTAAGTCATAAAAACACGGAAAATAATTAGTCTTACATTCAATCATGAGTTAACCATAACATATGTCGTTTATGAACATTAGTGTTTGTTATTAAAACCTTATAGGCGTATAAATAAAGTTTGGAACCGAAACAGCGAATCTAGCGGTACCGTGAAGGCGTTTACCACAATTACACGCAGTGGCAGAAAGGTTATGAGGGGGAAAAAGTAAAAAACTTTAGTAAAGTTATTAAACAGTCTCGCATACAAAAAATTCGAGAGAAAAGAAGTGTAGAAAATGCCAGAAGAGGGAAATGAGAGATATAAGAAGAGAGTAACAGCGAGAAATAAGAGGCCGGTAGAAAGACAAGCCGAGGGAGAGAGGAAGACAGAAAGAATGGGGGAGAAAAAGAGAGGGAGATAGACAAATAAGTATAAAAAAAGAAGAAAATAAACAAGTAAGTGAGAAAGAAATAGCCAAAGGTAGAGGACTGTGTCAATTTAAATTTTACTATTTTTTAATTATTTAACAACAATGGAGGGAGGGAATCTTGTTAATTTTGTAAATTAATAATTTTAACTGTGATAAAGAATACGCACAACTCATAAACGTAATATAAACTACGACACAGCAAAACTACTTTATGTATAAATACACCAAAATACGGACAGCATTAATATGATTCAAATTTAGCCATACTCGCGGTAGTATTTTTAAATTTTGAAGAGAAATAGTTCCCCAAAATTATGGCAAAACATAACATCACATAGATATGCAGATATGTAGACGACATTCTTGCCATATCAGAGGTTGACAACAACATAAACAATATACTGACACATTTGATTACTCAAAACAGAAGATAAACTACAATTTTACTTATACAGAAAATTGAACTAACAACATCTTTCCGGCTCAAATCATTCATTCTCAGACCTAAAACGGGAGCACTGAAACATAAAAGAGTAAAAAAAATCCTAAACAAAGACAAGAGGAATTTTAGGCCATTAATGTGTGTAAATCTTATATCGAATAAACTAAAAATGTGATTAGAAAAAAAAACGCTACATAAATCCACTTTTTTTACGTTCTGATTTGTCAATAATAATAGTTTGTAAAAACTGCCATTTATGTATTTAATAAACAACAATATTACAAAAAACATTAGTGTAAGAAATGACAAAACGAGATGAAAAATGAATTGTTGATAAGAGAAACCAATTTTAAATACTGACAGATAATTTAGCCCTGAGGAAGGTGAAGTAAAACACCGAAATCTTGGAGTAGTTTCAACACCAGTAATTGAACCACATCCCCGATCCTACCGAATATATTGCACAATAAAAGCTGGTCGATCACCTTTACATCATAATTGAGCAGTGCAAATCGTACATTTGTAATTTTTTTCAATAGGTAGAGAAAGATTGATGATCTGTTTATCGTCAAATTGAAAATCGTGTTTCTAGGTCTAAATGTAGTTTTCAAAGAAAAGGATGTCATTTTTACAAAGGCGGAAGTAAAAAGTCCGTGAAATGACTAATAGTAGAGTGATTTATCATTATTTTTACTCGGGCGGTTTAGTTGTGTGTTGTTGGAAACGGGTCGATCGATAGAATTGCGGAGAGGGGCTGGCGCGGCGGCTGGAACAAACCAAGGATTAGTCGAGGTTGGCGACCCAGCACGGTAACAGTGTTCGAACCTCGCGTACTCTTTTCCGTATCAAAACAAGACTATGTTGAAGATCGGCCGGCTCCGACAGTTGAAGCCGCTGTGCGAACGCGCGATCGCAGCGTTCAGCACAACAACACCATGTATGAAGAAGCGGAAGACGAGGGAAGAGAAGAAAATGCCCAAGTCTATCGTACACAACGCAAAGTCAAAGTGGAAAACCACCGACGTCGTCCAGGTATGGAGGGGAATGACTTTGAGGGAGCTGGCCGAGGCGTTAGGAAAAGACGTCGACCACGTACTCGAGGCGATGACTTTCATCGATAACACTGCCCATTACAGAAAGGCGGACCAAGTCGTCGACGACTTCCTTGTTATTCAAGAAGTGGTGAAGAAATCTGGGAAGAGGTGGCAGATGATGAAAAAAGAGCAGCCCCTGGAAGAGACGTTCGTCGAGCCGAAGAGGAGAGACCCGTCAGAGTACGTCAACCCGAAACCTAGGCCGCCGGTCGTCGCGATCATGGGCCACGTTGACCATGGGAAGACTACACTCCTCGACAGCCTCAGAGACTCGAGAATCGTGGACGGCGAGTTCGGAGGGATCACTCAGCACATCGGAGCGTTCGTCGTACGTCTCAGGAAGGAGGTGGTGACATTCCTCGACACCCCGGGCCACGCGGCATTCTGCTCTATGCGTTCCAGGGGTGCCCAGGCCACGGACATCGTTGTCCTCGTCGTTGCGGCGGATGACGGCGTCATGGAACAGACGGTCGAATCCATCTCGATGGCGAGAAACGCCGAAGTACCGATAATCGTCGCATTAAATAAAATGGACAAACCGAAAGCCGACCCGGAGCGAGCGAAGCGTGAGCTCGTGCAGCACGGCCTTCAGGTCGAGGAATTCGGCGGCGACGTGCAAGTGGTGCCCGTTTCCGCGCTCAACGGCACCAACTTGGACGCACTGGTCGAGGCGATCCTTGTCCAGGCGGAGCTTATGGCCCTGAGTTCCGACTACGCCGGCCCTGTTGAAGGTGTAGTTATTGAGTGTTCGACGGACCCTCATCGAGGGAAGCTGTGCACGGTGCTCGTCCAGTGCGGGACGCTGCGGAAAGGCGTCATCCTCGTCGCGGGAAAGGCCTGGTGCAAAATCCGTGCCATGTTCAACGAGAGGGGCGATCCGGTGCAAGAAGCGCCCCCCTCGACCCCTGTCCAGACTATCGGCTGGCGTGCACTCCCTTCCGCTGGCGATCTTGCCCTTCAGGTCGAGAGCGAGAAACGGGCCGACCAAATCGCCTCGAAACGTATGGAGTTGGAACAGTTTGAAAAGTCGAAACAGGACTACACCATCATCGAACAGAAGGCTCAAGAACACTACAAGCAGTACAGAGAACGCCTCGAGCAGAAGAGAAAAATGGGCAAATTCCGCTTGAGGCCGGATGGCCCCAGGAAGAAGGAATTTGAAGATGACAACAGTTTGAAGGTTAACATCATCGTGAAAGCAGATGTAGACGGTTCTGTCGAAGCGATCTTAGATGTCCTTGACACTTACGAGAGTAATATGTGCAAATTAAATGTGGTCCACTATGGTGTTGGTCCCGTGTCAAAGAATGACATCATCCTTGCCGAGTTGTTCAATGCCATCGTCTATGCATTCAACACAAAAGAACTTGAAGATGTGAAAGGCAATGTGAAAATCAAACACCACAATGTGATTTACAAACTGGTTGAAGACGTGAAGGGCGAAATAAACAGCGTCCTCCCAGAAAAGGAAGTGGAGGAGATACTGGGAGAGGCATCCGTACTCCAGGAATTCACCATCAATGAGGGCAAGACGAAGGTACCAGTGGCTGGCTGCCGTTGCCAAAAAGGGATTGTGAAGAAGTCTGCTTTTGTGAAGCTGTTGAGGGATGGCGAGTGCATTTACACGGGCAAGATTGCCTCTTTGCGCCACCATAAGGATGAAGTCGACTCTGTGAAAAAGGACCTCGAATGTGGACTCAGGATTGAAGATGTATCCGTCAAATTCAAACCGGGCGACACTATAGTCTGTTTCCAAATCAACCAGATACCTCGAACTATAGACTGGGATCCAGGATTTTAAACCATCAGTCAAATTTTTACATAGAATCGTTCTATATTTTATATATATATATATAACTGTAAATAAAACCTAATTGTTATCGTTTGATAAATTCTCTTCCATCAACCATAATGAATCAATGATAAATATATCAATAGATTACTTAATGATCAATCAATAAACATTATTGACAATACGATTTACACCAAAAGCAAAATGTGACAATGCAAAATATAATTTATCAATTAACTTTCAAGTAATTCACAAAAATTTAAACAATAAAATGTCAATTTCCACAACTAAACACAAATGGGTATATCACATCCATCAATCAACCAATCAATGTGCACTAAAGGAAAACGTCCACAGTAGGAAACGGAAAACCTTAGCAGTGTAATGCATCAATCATTTATCAAAAAATAGTAGGTGATTAGCAAAAATGTAAAAAACACAAATTTCCACAAGTAAACACACTTCAATAAATTGTCATAGTTCATCAATCAATAGGAATATAGCTCACCAATCACTTTTATGGACTATCAGACTCGCAACAATACAAATATAATTTCTACAATTAAAGACATCAACAATAGATTTTACTTTCTAGTAGTCAATTGGCATAAATTTAAAAAAAGGCCAAAAATGACAAGTTAACTATGACAATATAAAATGTTATAATATAAATAAAACTTAAAAAATCATAAAAATATAATCCAGCAGCCACTTCTGTAGAATAGCAGACTGATATATATACTACTTAATCAAAACAGTCAATAAAGCTTTGTATCTTTAATTAATTCATCATAATTAAGGGCTAGATCAATACAAGGAATAAATTTCTATTAACAAACACATCATTCAAGTAATCATTAATCATTCATTGAAGTGAAGGGAAAATGCATTGTCAAATAATTAAATAAATTTATAATTTTTTAATCTATCAATCATTAATATAGACAAACTGCATCCATCATTCACCAATTATACATCTACAATATTCTAGCTATACAATTTAATCTGTGTATCCATGAAACATCAATTTTCATACAAACTACTATTCATTAATAACATTTATAATACATATTTGTTATCAATCAATATAAATTCCAATCGTATCAATCAGCACTTGATACAAAATCCATATATACCCAATATGTATCCATCAGTCACCAATTAAAACAAAAACACTGTCATACCGCCCATCATCAGTTACTATAGGCTAATCTATGTTGAACGAAGCATAAATCATACCTACAATCTTGACAATTAAAAAATGTTATCAATGATTGATGCAAGTTTACTGTGGTTTAGGTGGTATCGAGCTCCTGAGGTTCTCCTTCATTCAACCACCTACTCATGTCCAATTGACATCTGGGCAGTCGGCTGTATAATGGCAGAGCTCTACACTTTCAGACCCTTGTTTCCGGGGAATAGCGAAATCGATCAGATATTTAAAATCTGCTCTGTCCTCGGAACACCCGATAAGGTTTTTATTTTTATATTTGTAATTGTTTGATATTTTGTTTCTATTTTTGTTTTTGGTTTAAAGAGAGAATGGTACGAGGGCCATCAATTGGCGGCGAACATGAACTTCAAATTTCCCCAGTTTAGGAAAACGGATCTGTCAACGTTGATACCGAATGCATCGACAGAGGGGATCACCCTCCTCGAGGCGATGCTTCATTGGAACCCATCGAAAAGACCAACAGCACAGCACTCGCTCAGGTGAGTAGCAAAAAAAAAAAAATATTTTTTTTACACAGCAAGTTTCCCTCCAGGCAGCCATATTTCCAAGTCGGCCAGAGGTTGAGTGGTGTTGTTGAAGACAGGCTGTCTATGAGGGCCAATTTCCACAACAGTAACATCAACTCCTCGGCCAGGCCAATGGCTTACGTCCCACCACAAGCGAACGTCGTTATTGAGAGAGATTTCTCTGAGCTGCTAGGGTAAGTGGTGCCTACCTACACTCTGCACACTTTTCTAACCAGTTTTGCATTTTCAGACCAAAGGTATCCAATGAGCAGAAAGAGAATCATGGTTGGTACGAGGATAATCAAAAGAAGAGAGTCAGCGCCAAACAGCACTACCTCGCCACTTCGAGATACATCGTCGGACAATCTACTAATTTATCAAACAGGTATACTACTTATACAATACGTTATACAAGACATCCGTTTTTTTCTCTTTTTTATAAATCTAGATGGACAGTTATTAGAAACAATAGTCATTTAATTCCACTTTCAATTTGAACTGCAAATTGTTTTGTTTAATGCAATCTAGATGGAATTTTTTTAAGTTTCTCTAGAAGTTGACATTCAAAAACTTGTTTGTAAATTGTGAAAACCTGAATACCAATATTCTGAAATCCTCTGTGTACTTCAAAGAATATAGAAATAAATATTTAGCTAAAAATTAACTTAATTTACATACTGTACTGTGCAATTACTACTAAGACTTACTTAATTGTGGAAATATCTTAGTAGACTTTCTTAGCAGTCTCAACTCAGCGTATTTTTCATAGTATCTATTCCCACTGTTGCCCGTTATTTTTCCACGATAACTTCTTATTCAAAAAATGTGCATGCAAGGAATAAATAATCTACTTGATTAATATGCATAGCTCAAGTTCTTAATATCCATTTCGATTGCTTGCAAGCGGGGTTTGTTTAATATGCTAGCTAGAAGAAATAAATACAATGTTTACAAATTGTTGTTTTGTACTGTTTAAATTGTTAAAAATCTTGCCATTTTATAAAATATTACTTTGATTATTGCACGTACTTTTTTTTTAGTGAGCAGAATCAAAAAATGCCCCTGTCGACAAGGCAAGATTATTACCCGAGTACGAAGCTCTACGCATCTGCAAGCAGCCTGAATTTATCAGGCCGTGCATCCAGGATCCATGGGAGGACCGACTGGGCAGCCAAGTAAATGAAATTTTTTAATGAAAATCTTGAAAAACTTTACTTATTATTTTCTTCACGCTTCAGGTACCTAAAATGAAGCTCAACATTAGAAAAAAATAATCAAGAGAAAACCAACCGACTGTATATATTTAGTTGTACTTTTGTAATTGAAAGTTGCAACCGCAAAGGGTGGAACCGTCAGCCGAAGTGTAAGATGACCTTTACTTGGCTGACGAGACATGATCTACCGACGAAGGTTACGTTTTCCGTTCTTCAACTCCCCCACCCCATCACCGTACCCCCTATAATTTTGTTTAGCGAATTCCTATAACGGGAAAATCCTCTGTGATAAAAAACATTTCAACACACAAAGGCACTGATTTCAATTCAGTAATTATATATAATATTACATTATGTATATGTATATTGTTATCAATTGGTTTAATGAATTATCCATTCTGTCAATTATTGTTTCACAAAAACAATTATTTAAAATGTTACTTTCAACTAAAAAATGAAATTTCTATTGTCTATTTGTACATATTTTTAATCGACGTGTAAAATATTTTTCGATGTTTAAAAAACTAACAATCAAAACAAATTATGAACTAATTACTTTTTTATATAAAAAAAGATAAAATTACATATTTACAAAGTTTGTCTTAATATATGTACTACCAAAGTGAGTCTATTCAAAATTAAGTGCCAGGACGGAGATCCCTGAATGTGGTGACCGTCATGACAGCTCAACACTGTCGTACCCACCTCAGCTTCTATTTAGAGCATACAATACAAGGTAAACTAAATTTTCTCTTCCACACGTGTGGTTGTAATACAAACACCTGATGCTAAAACGCAACAATTCAAAACAAAATAGCAATAAAACTTAAAAATAAATATATATTCTAATTTAAAAAAAGAAAAGAAAAAAGACAATACAAATCTACATATATACAAAAAACAACACATATAAAAAAGAAGCCTACAAAAGACAAATATACATTTTATTGTTTGTTTTTTTTTAAATAAAGAAAGTATCATATTTTTATATAAAAAATAATTTGTGAAGGAAGTGATGAAACAAGAGGCGCTTTTTTAAAACGCATATCTCGTCCTTATATCTTCTAGCTTCTTCGAAACTTCGTTTGGTTTTCTTTCCAGTTCGACTGCTATCGTGTTTTGTTTTGATGGCTCTAACGAGTTGTACTGTTCACACAGGTCACCATCTATTACATTCTAGAAATAAAGAGCAAAAATTCGTGATTAAATATGGCATTAAAACAACTGGCTACAATAAAATTACAAAATTTTAAAAATCTTCAAAATATATTAAAATTGGCAGAATCTCAAGCTACAAAACCAAAACAAATATGCACTGTTTGACAAATACAAAACGAAACTAGATGAAAAAATCAATATATTGATTATATGTTTATATATATAGTCTTAGTTGAGATAAATATAATTAATATGGCTAATTATTGTTACTACTAAATACATACATGGATTAACATAATAATTACCTTTACTGGGAAATAGTATGAACGGTAGGAAAGGTGGTCACGACCGCACAGAGGTGGATTTTCCGATCGCATATGCATCTCGAGATGTTGAAAGAAGTCCTGATCCTCGTGCGACGTGAAGGGCACCAGTACACCCACGGAACCGGAGAGTGTTGTGTACACTAGAGACTCTGACCCTCCTGGTATGAGTGTGGCTTTCTGCAATGACGTCACGACCTCGCCGACATGGAAATTAGCGACGAAATCTGCCTTCTGAGATGCCCCGTTGAGCAGCCCACGGTCCCACAGGGCTTTATTGCCTGTCGGATCCTCATCAACGTCATCTGTGACATTGCTGGATAAGCGTATCTTAAAGAATTTTTTTTTTACATTAATAAATTTTTTGATTTTTTTTTTAATTGTGCATAAATAGATACTAACAACAGCAACATTGCCGAATTTATCAGCGATTGCTACAGTGTTGTAATCAAGGATAGCAGTTGTTGTAATCCACCTAGGCTGTGTATCATCTGCGAAAATTATTAACTGATTTTCTGCAGCTTTGTACCTTTACACACAAAAAACAAAATTATTTAAAAAAATCCTAGATTAAAAATAAATTAAATCCTACCGTAAAAGAAAAACAGATTCTTGGACATCGCTTACGTAGACACGCCGGCCCATCGACTCGATCCTGACAATCATATTTGGTATGTGCTTGTTCTCACATTTTCGCAGAAGTTTTTTCTTTCCTAGGTCATAGAGACGGAGCAGCTTACCGACACCGACCAACACGCGGCCGTGGAACGAGCAGACTGCCGTTGGCAGCTCATCAACCGGTGTCTTATGAACTAACTCCAACTCCATACCTTGGTTAACAAACCTAATTTAAAAAAAATGTATATCAATTTTTTTTTAAATATATAAATATTAATAATTTTGTGATATAGAATTTTTTATTCATAACTTACTTGTATGTATATAAAAATCCAGCACTAATCGAGCGTGGATTGAGTTGGTAATCCTTTGCCACGCCAACAACGAGGAAAAGCTCATGTTCAGGCATGTTAGAAAACCGCACAAGGCCTAGGCTAAAACAAAATTGGCTCCTTATTTACCATTTATATTTATATTATAGTTACAAGTAAAATGTTTAGTAAATTTTCAGATACATTTTACAAATCATCTTATTTCATCTGAAACACGGATAACTATAACTCATCATAAAAGAACACTTTTTTCATTGAGTGTTCATTCAAATTACAATAATGACATGTTTATTTTAAAATTATTAATTTTTTGTACAATATGTTACATATTAAAAATGTCACTATTGTCACTAACTTAATGCAATCACTTACCTAATTGCAGCTTCATTTTGATCCAGTCGGGTTGTAGAAACAGTGCTACCAGTTCCTGGGTTCATGATACGAATTAACGATGCCCACATGCCACTGCCGGCTTTCGGTGCACCGTAAGTCCTCTCAGGTAGGTCTTCAGACAGGAAGTTCTCTGCCATTTCTTTCGCAATCTCCGCTTCATCCTCGCCGGCGGCCTCTTCCATCTCCTTGGCCATTTGGATGCGGCGTTGTTTCTTTGTTTCTTCAGTATAAGCATTGTGCTCAGTCTCAATTATGACGAGGTTGGCATTCTCAGGATGAACAACAAATTTGCGTGGAGTGTATTCGAGGGGGAATGATACTTGGTTGAAAACTGCACCGAGCTTCTCAAGGGCAAGGATTCGAAGTGTATTTGCAGATATGGCTACGATGCCCTCTGGGCACTGTTCAGACGCAAAGCCGGAAGCATACTCCAATGAGTCGTAGGAAAGAGGAGTCAGATGGAATCTGCTCTGGTAACAGTAACTAAGCCACGACCTGCTTGACATTGCAATAACCTAAAAGAAAAAAAAGCACACTCATAAATGAGCAAATTCAGTTTAAAAAATTAAAACAATTTTAAATAGTTTCTTGTGTCAGAAAACACTTGTGTCATTCAAAACATTTTCAGAACAGGTCTGTGTTTTTATCATCATTTTAATTTTAAAAGCTGACAGAATCAATTTATATTTAAAAGAAAATACACGGAGAATGACAATAAAAAAAGAAATCATTTTTATTTTAAAGAGGTAACTTTATTTATGTCATTTCCCCTTTTATGTTAAGTAGAGAATAAATATATGGATACCTACTGCTTGCTGTCCATGCATGGTGATTGGAAAAAGTTTGACAGGCCTTGTTCCCAAGTACCTTGTCCTTGTATCGACCAGATCGCCCGTGATAGGATCGAGCACTGTCCTCAAGAGTACACCGTTGTGCAGTCCTATATTCAAATAAAGCGTAGCCCTTGAACTCTCCCCGCCACCCATTTCTACAATGCACAGCGACTCTGGAGGAGCAGGGACGGCTTGCATTGAAAGTATTGAAAGACAGTTCTAAAATTAAAAAGTAAATTTTAAAAAAAGTTTTATAAAATTTTAGGCAAGGACTTACAGTTGGGTCAAGAGATATTATCCTGACAGCGTTGTCGGCAAGTCCAACAGCAACAAATCGAGACATTGATTCGCCTGACGGTGCATTCCCCAATGCCATGCATACAACGTCAGCTGGCATCTGCTTCCTCTGATTATACTCTTTCAGCTGGCCAGTCGCGTCCATGCCAAAATAGACTATCTCACCGCCAGTCAGCGCAATGACTACCTGATGTTGGTTCACAGCGCATTTAACAATCTGCTTCTTACCGGATACCTTCCAATCAAGCCTCTTGTCTGACCTTATATGACGAACACCGTCTGGATAAACCTGCAAATTAAAAATTCGAACAAAACCTATATTAGATTGTTGAACAACAACAACAGTTACACCAATTTAAGCAATAAACATACTTTTATTTACTGTACAAATTAAAATTATTGACGACCAAATAATTAAAACCGTCATGAAAATTTAATTCATTAATTTGATTTACTCTTGTTTACTGGCCAAATCAAAAAAAAATATTTCGTTTGGTGGATGATAAAGAGAATTTTTTTATATTTTTTATCTGTAACCGCATTTTCTAATATCTTAGGTACAGCGTAGTACAAAAGGGTTAAAATACGGTGATCATATCGGTCCAGCCTGACACTGTAACAAGAATGCTTCTTTAACAGCAACACAAGGACCACGATCATTTTGTTATTGTATTCTTACAACCTATTTTATTTAAGTTTCTTATATCTATTTCTCACTACAGATAAATATAAGTCTATCAGAGCTCTGGGAAAATTTCGAATCTGCTGATCAGATGGCCATTCTTTATAATCATTGCAACTCATAAAATGTGCATTTTTTGGGTATCATCATATCAACAAGATTCGTCTAAATATAAAGGAAGGAGGTAAAAGTACTTAAATGTAACCAACTTGTAATAATTACTATTTATAAAGCTATACTATGATGAAATAAAATATTCAAAACATTCTACATATATATATATATATATATATATATATATATATATATAT
>CM077110.1:17299796-17323838 GCA_039619505.1 Cimex hemipterus | reverse complement strand
TCTTTATATATATATATATATAGTGTATAATAGACAGATATATATATATATATATATATAAAAATTTCTTTTTGTTCACGGCATGGTCTGACTGATCGGTAATGGCCCGATGGGCTACGACCAGGCGATGGAATATGCAGAGTCTTCTTGTGAAGTTTGTTCTACGAGTCCATGGCCACCACCGGTATATTCGACAGGGGGCATAACCATCACATCTGGCTGCAAAGCACAAGGCAATTGCCAGATGCAGGCCTCGTGATACGTTGTGAAGTAGCTGTGATTTATATACTTTATGACAAATGTTAGTTCTTTCGTATTTTTTGAAATTAGCATCTTAAAAATTAAACTAACAAACAAACAAAAATTAAAGGGGATTTGCGGATCTGGGCGCAAGGCGTTTGGACGATAAATTAGAGACAACATATCGCTAAGCACACTCGGCTTTAATCTTGGCTCGAACGTAACAGGACACCGATCGTAACGGGACAAGTCATAATTTTTTTGCGAATGCCTCCTAGTGTTACCAATTTATAAGATGTCGCATCAAAAATACAAAATTCATTACAGCATTTTACATAATTTAGAAATGTAAAAAACATAACAATGCACAAGTAAATAAATGAATATAAAAAATAAATCAATTAAAATTTAAGTTGAGAGTGGTATGTATGAAGCCAAGCAACAAGACCAGCTAACAATTTGGGCAAAAGAATCATGTCACTATAGTCTAGTTTGTATAATTGTATTGTACATACTTGTATGACCGGACTAGTAAATATTTTCGCTATCTGAATCATTTTGCAATCACTACCATAATGACTCATTTTAAATTTCAAAAAATAAAACAATACATTATGATTTTTAAAGTAGCTACACAAACTGAATACTTATATTTGATTATTTGTAGGGAACACTGGTTTATTCATATGACAATGGGCCAACGGCTTGCCATATAAATTTTCTCCAGAGCCTGGAGGTTTTTTATATGAGAACATCAATAACATTCCAATATATTTGGAATGCCAGTGGCCGCTAGTTACCAACAATGTCTCAACATTTTTCTATTTTTGCAATAGCACTTTATGTAGGGAACACTGGTTTATTCATACGACAATGGGCCAACGGCTTGTTATATAAATTTTCACCAGAGCCTTGAGATTTTCTGTATGAGAACATACAATTGACATTCCAATATATTGGAATACCATGTTGGTAGGGGGTGAGGCTACCAACTATGTCTCAATGTTAATTTTTTTTATTATACAATGATCCATTAATTTTCTTTAATAACAAAAATATAAATAATGAGAGCATCATAAACATTATCTAGTTCAAATGTGATGTTAACTAACAACAAAAATAAAATAAAGCCATTTTTAAGTTTGGCATAGTCTGACTGATCGATAATGAGCCAACAGGATATGGAATTTACAGCACATCCTTAAATTTTTTCTAAAGCCTAGCCAACACCAGTGTATACAACTCGGGATCATGATACCCTGCCACATTATACATCTAGCATAAAGAAAGAAGATGGAAAACTCCTATGAATTCAATATTTTCATAATAAAATTAGAGTAAGGTGGTTTGTCGTACTTCATCAACAATTTTCTTTTATATATATAAAAAAAAGAAAATCAAAATAACGAGAATAAACTTTGATTTAGCATTATCATCCAATACAATAATGTCATTGATTTTCTAAGACAAAATGTTGGCTTTATAATGCGTATTTTACTACACACTTATTAATTTATTAAAATGTAAAAAACTGTACTTTTGATACAGGAATCCTTATTTTGAATCTGTCAATCAGATGGCCATTCTTTATAATCATTGCGTCTCATTTGAGTGCATTTTGTGGGTCTCATCATGTCAACACGATTCGTCATGATGAAAAAATTAAAATAAAATTATGAACTTTCAAAGACATACAATTACAAAACATTTTTCAATTAAAAGCAATTAGCTAATGAACTTAATACATCAAAAAGGGATGTTTAATTGAGTAATTCTAACTTCTACATTACTTATTATTATATACAATATATTATTCAA
The DNA here is from genome assembly GCA_039619505.1 of Cimex hemipterus. Classification (NCBI taxonomy): domain Eukaryota; kingdom Metazoa; phylum Arthropoda; class Insecta; order Hemiptera; family Cimicidae; genus Cimex; species Cimex hemipterus. Next base: position 17,321,780 of record CM077110.1, on the reverse strand, counting down.
CAGTTTAGCTTAATATTTGTTTTTGTTCACAGCATGGTCTGACTGATCAATAATGGCCCGACGGGCTATGACCAGGCGATGGAATATGCAGAGCTTTCACTAGAAATTTTTTTTATGAGACCATGGCCATTCCAGTGTATAAGACACGGAACATAACCATCACAGCTGGCGACTCAGCACAAGGCGATTGACAGCTGCAGGTCTCAAACTTTCAAAACTCGAAATACGTTTTATGAAATTAGAAAATGTAATGTGAAAAAAGTATTAAAACCATATGGAAACATTGTTTTATCAATTTTTTTTCTCAAATTCGTTACTTTTGCATTTTTAAACCGTCCGGTCTCAAATTGAATTGAGCCGGGTGATAAGAAAATGCTGAGTTTCTAAGTTATATAATAAAAAATACTTACTTGTACTGCAGCATCATCTCCCAATGCTGAACAGGCCAATGTCGAAGTGAAGCCAAGAAATCCAGAGTCTGCAACTTCCTCGACTGTTTCACCAATTGAAAGGACAAGAGTGGCACTCAAGAAAGAAACGACAATGTAGGCGTCGAACTCATCTGAAACAGGAAGACTTGGAACATTAAACCTCATATTTTTCTATCCTTTTCTCGGAATGCCTAAAATTGAGCCTGAACCTTGCAATTTTTATTCAAACATCAATATTAAAAGATATCAAGTAATTTTTTAAAAATTGTTTAATTTTTTTTGTAATTGTTCACGGCATGGTCTGACTGATCAGTAACGGCCCGACGGACTATGACCAGGCGATGGAATATGCAGAGCTTACAAAAGTTAGTCTACGAAACCATGGCCGCTCCATCGTATTCTACGAGGAACATGACCATCGCAGCTGGCAGCACAGCACAAGGCAATTGCCAGCCACAGGTTTCGAAAAGCTGAATAATTATCACAAGCCTAACACATTCACAAGAGACCTTATTATAATTGCTTCCAGACCCTCTTAAACCTAATCGCCTTCTGGCATTGTGGCTGACATTGAAGTGTCATCTTTGAAATGTAAAATAATTGTCTCGTTTTGATTCACTCCGGTTTCGAATAATTGAATAACGGAGGCGACAAAGCGAGTTTCATCTTTGCACTTCTTTATTTTAAAACTGACATTTAAATAAATCAATCTTAGAAAGTGTAAGAGGTGCAGTAGTCCTTAAGTTATTTGTACACCGGCTTGCCCTAGCCGAACTGACAAATAATTTATTGCAGTCGGAGGATAGACCGGTGTTAAGTTTGATTTACCAATATTTGAACACTGGCATTGCAATTGATTTACAACCCAGCTGCCTAGAGGATATTGGATTTCTACAAATTTTTGTTTACAACAAATTAAGTGTTGCACTTGTTGAAAATAAAAATTCTGACACCAAAACATAAAACTACAGAAAAACATGCCAAATTTAAAGAATCTAAAAGCGATTTTGGTTCTTTAAATTACACTTTGTTTTGTAGGTTCACTGTTTTTATCTACCGACAATGGGCCACAGGCTTGACGGAAGTCGAATGACAGAGCCTTTGAGGATTAATTTCCGAGACAAAAACCATTTCTTTCGAAGTATTACTACATCGAAAGTGCCAATAATCTCGTTGACAATTTTTAATTTTAATTAATTTATAATTATAATTAATTACTCATTGCTTTATTACATATTGTATATGGTATCCACATATATTATAATAAACTATTGAAAATACTGCTTTATAGAAATGTAAATATTGTAGGTTATGTTACATCCGTTATTCTACAAATTTTTATTTTTTAAAAAGATTATACATACAAAATTAACATGGTAACGGTCATACATCTATCAGGATGGACTAGGCTTTTTCCAAACCACTATGTTTCAAGTTGAATGTAAAGATGTCTGGCACCAGGTATGGAGGGGGGGGGAGTAAAAATATAGAAAAACATGGCCAAATTTAAGAATCTAGGTGATCTTAGTTTTTAAATTCTACTTTGTTTTGTAGGTTCACTGTTTGGGGTCAACCGACAATAGGCCAACAGCTTGACGGAAGTAGATTCACAGAGCCTTGGGGTTTAATCTTCGAGACCTTTAGCTTTCGAAGTATTAGTACATCGAAAGTGGGTCATCTCGATAATTGTCCAAACAGCCATTATAAAGCAATCATTATAATAAATATATGTTGTATACTTATGTATTACATTAAAATATTGCTTTATAGCATTGTAAATATTGATTGTACAGAAAAACATTTTCTTTATCATGCCAACGTTTACATACCTATCTCAATACCTATCTTTATTGAGATCATCTTCAGGGATCTTCACGTTGGATTTTGAAGGGGTGGGGAAGAAGGTCTGTATAGTAAGACAATTTTTGTATAAGGAAACAACAATAAAAAAAAAAAGGTTTTTTCTGAAACCTACATCACACCAGACCGCATCTCACAGATTTCAGAATAATCATCGACTATCTGTAATCAACACTCATTGGTAAATTGTAGGGGTCACAGCTGAAAGCAAATGGCAAATAGCCTCAGGTAGAAGGTTGATTTACAGAGCCTTGTTTTTTAAGAGGAAAAATCAATTTGACATCAAAATACAGAAATCACAATTGGACTAGCAATAAAAGGTTTTATTATAGAACAAAGTTTGAAAAATTAATATTCATGTCTGCCAGGAATGAGCCTGTTGGACTAACCCTCCATGTTTTATCATTTGGCATTTCACTGACAATTAAAACCTAAGGAATGCACACAGACCAACCACCAAAATATAGAAAACAAAATGGACAAACTGAAATTGATAACGGAACAACTGAACTATTAATTGAATTCAGTAATTTCGTGGTCCGCTTGACCAATTAGTACATTACAATTACAAGCTGATGATCGTGGATCAAATCCCGCTCGTGCCACTGACTTTTTTTTTCATCTCAACTAAAAACCTAATTTATTGTACTGAACTATTAATTTTTTAGTGTTTGCTACAGAACCAATAGATAATATCTGCTACTATAATGTATTTTAAATTCCATTGTAATAAAAATAAATTAACAAAAACAGCATCTATACTTGGTACACATCCGTACATCAGAACTGCAGGGTTATCTTCAACCTTCATTCAGCAAAAATGTGAGTTTGTCATCCCTTGTACGAATGAGAAAATAAATAAAAACGATTTTTTTAAATCTAATAAAAGGGTTTTAAAAAAACTGCACAAATTTGAGTCAAAAATTCCTACAATCCTGGTTGGTCTTGTTTTGGCATTTCACTATCTTCAACAATGGTTCTTGATGACAAGTGGCAAACAAGGTGGCAATTGATATTATGTGGTGAATATTAATTACCTCAAATTATATAATTTGGTCAATTCCCATAATTTTAGTCAGCCTACCCTCATTTTTGGCTTCTCACAAATTTGGCAGGTAAGGATATAAAATGGGAGTAATAAAAAACAATCAAAACTTCAGGCTCATTCCATGCCCTAAGAGGAAGTATTAAATTTTTAGTATTAAGTCCCCTGAAAAAAATTAAATTACAAGTTTACTTATCAAATTTTAATGTTGTGAATTAAAACCAAAACATGTGAGATTCCTGCACTCATGTTTAACGATGATATCACGTTTGTTATAGCACTGTTTCGACCCATTCATTAATAGCATCATGAACAGGAGATACCTCAGTGCATTCTTTTAGTTTTAAGAGACCCCAGTCAAAAATGAAAGAAAAAATCCATTTTCTTAATGCTTTAAATAGAGTTGAAATTGTTCTGCATTTATTGGTATGATGATGTAATCAAAACACATTTCTGTTTATAAGAAACCTTATAACAAGATGTAACTTACATAAACACATTCATCTAGAACAACTTTTTTGAAAGTGAATTATGGGTTGAAAAAGGGAAATGTTAAAAATGTAAATTCTAAATTCTACCAATCTAAAAGTGAATCATTCAAGAAAGAATGAAATCAATTCAGAAATGACAATAAGTAAAAGTTAACTTGGGAGAGGGGGGAAAAGAGATGCTAGGCAGCCACTTAATTCAAATGAATGGCTTTCCAATGAAATAAATAATTGACTCTCAACTGAAGTCCTCTATTCATAACTTTATAACACCAATTTTCCACCGCGATTCAATTTACACTCAAATTTTTTCTGTATATTTGAACACGTCTACAAATGCTCTAATGGAACTGATTTTAACTGGACCTCACAGATTCTGAAGAAAAAAAAAATCCTGACTGAATGGACGTCTTTTTTCAAACAACTTTTTATTAAAATCTTTATAAATTTCATTTTGTTATAGCTTTGTTTTAATCTCACAAAGACACCTTTAAATAAGTCCTAAAAGTTTGGTTTGCTAGATATGAAAATTCCTAAAATGCTATGTGAGGATACAAACGCATGGCAAAGCATAGGAAGATAACAACTGTGGGATCCCTTCCCTCACTTATAGGAATTTTATTATATAATTGTAAACTGTTTCAACATTTTAGTACTATTCGAAATCATGTTGAGATCAATAGTGTGGATGTATTATTGGATTTGATATAGGCAAGCTTTGACACTCAGGACAAATAAGGATTAGTCGAAAGTAACACAGCTTGCCAAGATGTTTATTATTATTTTTTTAATTTATATATATATCTGTTCACAGCATGGTCTGACTGATTGATAACAGCCCGATGGGCTACAACCAGGCGATGGAATATGCGGAGCTTTCTTTTACAAAAATTTCTCTACGAAGCCATGGCCACTCCAGTATATTTGACACTGGGGCATAACCATCACAATTGGCGGCACAGCACAAGGCGATTGCCAATTGCAGGTTTCGATTAAAAATTGCAAGGTCGCTCAGTATTATTTACAAATAAAAGCTTACACCCCGCCATTTTTTTTAAAAATGTAAAAACTCACCTCATCCTATGATTATCCGAAAACCAAGATACCTGAAAAATAAAAACAACTGGTGTCTCTCATTGATAAGAACTTTTTTTAAAGTTTTTTTTTAAACAAACAAAATTAAAATATTTAATCACCAGCTGTAAATTATTTTGAACTTTGAACGGTTATTCACAAAGTGGAAAAGGTGATGTTTTCCTTTTTACTTTCTTTTGTTTAATTAAAAATCAAACTCACCATCAGACCTCTTCTTCACCGTCCAGACTGCGTTGGGTGCACCTGGAAGTTCAGAAACAGCCATCTCTGATACCTCAAGCCCATGGCGCAGGACTCTCAAAGTTGACCTCGGCCCACGGCCGCATGCCATGTATAGCTGCGGTGTGTCCTCTCCGGCTGTAAAAACGAATCAGCAACTTTAGTCTCACTTTTATTGTATAGCTAAATTTCTCAAACTTGCCTAAATCAGCGACTTTACAGTCAAGGATGGGAGACAGAGAATCCATCTCGTCCACGAGTACGAGGTTCCTCAAGGGACGTGGCGCAAAGAAGAATGTGTCACCTTCTTCCAAAGGCATTGCTGAACTGAACTCAGGCTCATCATCATCATCACCAAGATGAGCAATTTGATACAAATAACTGCAATGGGAAAAATCAAACATTAATTAACATGGTTTTAACACAAATGTGTAAATAAAAAATGGTGTAGCGTTTAATTTAACTTACTGGTTGCCAAATTCAGAAGCTACAAAAAGAAAACCTGTCTTTAGGACACACATTGCTGCGGCGACCGGAACAGTGTCGAAATACTTAAGCTTAATTTCAGTGACCACATCCTCATCTGTTTCAAGTGTCACTTTAAATATATCGCCCTGTTCGGTTTGAACTAAGAAGAAAAACATAGATTTCGTCTTGTGTGTCGCCGAACATACAAATATCATGCCACGCTCTGGATCATCAAGATCATTCTAAACAAACAAAAATAAATAAATAATAATTTGATAAGATATCTAAGGAAATTTTGTAATCGTGTTTATTATAATTCAGTTCTACTTTTCTAGCTTTTAAGTGTATTAATAATCATTATAATCATTTTAAATTCCCACGATATTTCATCATAAATCAAATTAATTTTAGAAATCCTTTTATCAAGACTTACTCGTCTTCTAGGTATCGGACATCGTATGTCATGCTGTTCTCCAAGGTTTTTATAAGTGAGGTAATTCTCAGAACAAATAAGGACTCCACTGGGTCCATCATGACCACCAGGAACAGAAATCAGAAAATTGGCATGTTCTTCGAGTGCCTCTGAATATTTTCTGACAACATGATTCAGTCCCAAATCTTGCTCATAGAATGTTAATGTCTGCTGTGTCTTGCTTGCAGCTTCACCCGTGTGGTCGTTGTCAGACTCCTAAAACAAAAACAGAGGGTAAATATATTTATTTCAGTTTTAAAGAATATTAAGTAAAGTTTTAAAGTTAGAACCTCATAATCAATTTCCAAGCAGGCAAAAAGAGGGTTTTCAAAACCAACATCCACACCAACCATGTGGTAGATAAGTGTGTTACTTTTGTGTGCTTCTAACGGTGTTGAAATAGTAAGCCTTGTCTCACTGTCCCTATTCAAGATGTAAACAATCTTCTGTTTTTCAATTGCTCCGATCATAACAGTCCTTCCTCTCGGGTCGACTGCCAAATACTGACCTGGAACGATCCTCCTGCACCCACTTTTCCCAAATGTCTCTTCATGGACTTTCTCAAGAACATTTTTTGTTGGATTATATTCAAGAATGACAATACGGCCGGAATCTGACCCAATTACTGCATAATCTACATAGAAAAACAAATGTTATAAAATAACCGACAGCCAGTTGAGGCAATTGAAATACCTTTGTTCCCGCTGGTTAGACGGAATGACATCAAAGAACGTATGACGCCGAATATCTCGATAGTGAGCAGTGAATGGACCTTGCCGGTGTTGGGATCGGGTCTGAGCAGCTCAAGAGACTTCCCACGCGACACAAGGATCTCTTGCTGTTTTGTCCCGGAAAAACTGCCGTGGACCGCATGGGTAATCGCAGTCGACTTCTGCAGTGTCAAGTTGTACAGATACATGGCTGCCTCTCCTCAGACCTTTGGAGGGGGTTGTAATCTGCAAATTACCATAAAAAATATTTGTAAAACATTGCACAATATTTAAGATCATTTAACAAGAAGTATACAATTTCAACTAATGATACTTTTTACCTAGTCTTGATTGAGATGAAAAAGTTAGTGTCACGAGCGGGTTCGATGACTTTTGACTCAATACGCTGCTGCTCTACCCACTTATTAAGTTATCATGACAGCTTCTTTTTTTTTTATCTAAACCAAGACTTTAGATAAAAAAGTGTAATTAAATTAAAATAATTCAATGGTCAGTTTCTGAGGATTGTTATTACTGTGTGATAAAATTATCCAAAAATAAGAATGGAACAGACAAAATCTCTGTTTATTACACAATAACAAAAATGATTTTAAATGAAAAAAGTACTTATATCACTGTTAAGTGTTAGTGTCCCTCCCCTATTTACAAACATACGACCCTCACAAATTATGTCACTAAGCATATAATATGGAAGTATACAATATTAGTCAAATTAAACATATAAACAAAGATGTCTAACAATGTGCATCTTTTTTTTAAAGTACATCTACTTTTATTAAATTATAAATTGGAGAAGTTTTAAAATTCTTTGCCATATGACAAGGAGCTAACTTTTTAAACATTTTAAGACACTTGAAAACCTGCATTCTATTTTTAAAATTCATCCATTTACTGGTGATGCTCGTTCTCAACTGAACAGACTGTCCTTCAGTGAGAGCAATAAAAGCTTGGATTTTAGATTTCCACCAAACAATGAGGATAACAATTTATTAAATGTTAAATTAAATCAAAGGGAACCTCTTTGAAGGGAAATTCACAAAGGGGTTAATCCTGAATTTTTCAGGTAAAAAAAAAGAAAAGAAAAACAGGTACATCTTCTAATTTTCAATTTTGGAGTTTTTATTATCCTGGAATTATTTATTATTGTAATTAGAAAATGAAAAGAGAACAAAACCTGTTAGGTTTGTAAATGGTCAACACAGGGATAATTTAGTTAAGTTCATGTAAATTTACCCGATTGATAAGAAATAAGTAAGCTGATACGTGAATAACGACATGGATCTTATTCTTGATATAATGTAGGTCAAACTATTGATTAAAAACTATCCGACAAACTGAACATAAGAAATCAGGAGAAAACAATTTCACAAGTAGTTCGTCAGATTTATGTTTATCATAATAAAATTTCCAGAACAGGTCTATGATTTAAAATCATCATTTAAACTACTTTAGGTTCTGCACTAATTTGGGTTGATTCATGTTATACCAAAGGAAGTACAATGTAACTAAGAAAAGTAGACCTTTGCCTAAGCTGTACCTTATTCAACCTAATTTAACAACCTTTAGTTTATGCTTAATTGACAATGTAACTTTTGACCTAGAAACTCAAGATTCAGTTCAACGTAAGTTCATCCACTCCGCAGGTTGATTAGTTGAATATTCTTAAGATTCCATTCTCGTTCAAAGTGAACTGCAACCTTAAATTTTTAAAAATTAATTAAATAATTAAAACGTTCATCTTGTTCTCAAAGGAAGGAAATTCTGAAACGATAAGATGGAGTGACAAAATTTGTCATTCTCATTGTCAATTCACTTCAATTTCACTGATTCAGGCTAAAAATTTGGCCGCAAGACATCAATTCAATTTGCCAATTAAATTTGTACATCAGAACTGCAGGTTTATCTTCATACTCAATCAGCAGACATGTGCGTTTGTCATCCTTTGTACAAATTACAAATGATACCCTTGATACCAATACAAAGAGTTCAGGTATAATTATAACATTTATTTTTTAGAGAAATTTGTTAATTTATTTCTGAATGACAACCTGAATCAACTAAGTTTCATTACTGTTAGACATTCATGTCTCGGACAAACAAATGATTTCAAAATATTAAATTTATCTAGTCATCAAGTGCAATTTAAATGAGAACTTGCTTAATATATTTTTTTATATTATTATTTTATTTAACTCTTGTGTACATACACATTATATTTTGCTAATAAATAATATACAGCACACTCGAAAAGTGTGATTAACATGGTATTTGAGGGCGAGTCCTGCCCTATGGCAGTCCACACAATAATTCACTCATTGGAGTATAATAATTTGAGATAAATATCTCATTAAATAAATTAACCTACTTTTTTGTTTTATCTAAAACAATGTGACGTCAGGCACACATTTACACTATCACTTATTTGCATTACACACATATTTACAATCTGTAGTCCGTATGATGCTTTCTTTTGTCTTCTTTGTTGGCGGGGTGGAGGCATATTCGTTGAAATTTGAGCAATTGCCGATTCGGAGGGGACCCAAAAGCTTAAGCTGCACATATTACCATGCCAATAAAATAACCACTTTGTAGCTTTCTCTTGTAAACAAAGTAAATGCAAAGCATAAAGAGTAGAAACAATTAATTCCAATAATTAATATAAAGTCGAATTTGTCTTAAGCATACACTGTTTATTATTTGACACTTTAACCAGGTCCAATACAAAACTGATGAATGAGAATTTGTACATAAGGTGACTTAAATTCTACTAGTTATTTTCAAAATTGTTCCCCTCCACCATGTGGGATATAGGCCCCCATATTGGAAAACAGTGAACGTGAGGGTGTTGCGAGTCTTGACCAAACGAGGGCAAGAGCATTGACCACCTGGCCTAGAGAATTTGCTTTTTGTTCTCTACGCTCTTGTTTATGCGAGCAAAATAAAATGGGAGGATTGTAATATCAATGAGTAAACTCAAAGGAGAAGAGTATGATCACAAAACCAGTAAAGTTGAGACTCAAAGGAGGAAGGGTCAAGTGCAGAGACAATTCAATGAAAGGAAAGCACTGAGGAAAGCCAGGAGTTCATAAACCTGGGACCAAGAGTCAACAGACCCAAAGGGTATGATGACTGCTGTGTGTCATTTTAGATAAATGGAAAAAGCTAAAATTTGAAGTGAGGCTCACTAATCACTCAATCCGGACAAGTGTTAAAATAAATACATAAATTAACATCTTTTAACTTTATATAATTCCCACACAAAAAGTAAAAATAGTGCCAACACTAATATCCTCACTTCCTTAGACACTAATTTCACTTTCTCATACATCTTGACGGACATGTTTTTGCCAAACCTTTAAAAAAAAAAATTTTTTGCACTAATCTACAAACCACACTATCCAGTCACTGTCCTTTGAGAGGATTGACCTAACAATTAAAATGTGAGTTGGTGCATTGATATATTTAATTATTTCAACTAGATCTCATAAACAGATCGCTTCATACATTGTACCCAATATGTAAAAATACCTTTTGAAACTAGTGTAACAAATAAAATAGAGATTTTTGCCTTATTTATTAGCCATCAAACCAACCTTCAGGGCCATCCACCATACAATCCATAATTACATTAAAAAAAAACTAAGTTCCAATTGGTTTTTAGATTTTTACCTACGTACTGGTTGACATGCGAGTTCGTTTTGATGTACTCTAATATTTCTATTAGCTCTCTATTACTGACCGCTTCAGAAATTGTACCCAATATGTAAAAATAAAACCTTTCTGAAACTTGTGAAACATCTAAAATAAGAGATTTTTGCCTTATTTATTAGCCATCAAACCAACCTTCAGGGCCATCCACCATCCAGTAGACAGTCACCAAAAAATCAGCCGAAACATACAGGGAAGGACAGGGCTCTCTCTCCTCTCATATTCTTAATCTTAAAAATCTAATTTTAAATCTATACAGGGGTCCATTTTGGAAATGAAGATAAAAACCTTACATCAAGATATGTGGAAAAGTCCAATCTCCCAAACCCCCATAGGCAAACTTGCTCAGGGAGCCCTACCAACCCCACCAGACAAACCAGCCACACCCAGCCCCCAACAGGCACAGTCCTCCATAGTTAGGGCAAGGGATTCATTTCAAATTTTCATGTTACACCTATAAACAAAATATTAGTGTTGTTCAAAGCTAAAAATGACATAGTTTATGGGTTTGGGTACGTCCTCCATCACACTGTATAACCTATTCAAAAAATAGTTCAAGCACCCTGAACAGATCATGATCTTATGTTCTAAATCTTCAGGAATTTTGCAGAATTTACATTAATCATTCTGCTTCTGGTTTATTTTGAAGATAAATTCCATGATTAGACCTAATCCTATTTATAATTGTGAGGGTTTACAGTAGTACAGAATTCTCAGGTCTGTGTGCTTTCACTACAAATATGCCGCTATATGAAATTTTGGATCTTAATTGCACTTTTGGCATCAAGCAAAGGAATGGGGATAGGAGATAATTCAACATTTAGTACAGACTATATGTTACCCCTGATGCCAGTGTCCACACACCCACAGGAATCTATATTCACTCCTTTTGACAATTTAACGTCAACGAGCTTTATATTAATTACCCGTGGTACAGGATAGTTGTAATCTTAATTAAGGTTAAAATTATTCAAACTCTCCAAGGTACTTTTAGATGATTAATAATAATTCACTTTTTTACATCTTCTTCGTATACATATTCTATTGCCTTAAATATGCCAAAAAGTTCAGCAGAATTATTCAGATATCATGAGATGCGGTCTGGTGAGGTTTAGATTTCAGATAAATATTTTGTTTACATCTTTATTGAGATCATCTTCAGGGCTCAACGAGTTTGTCTTCTGGGTACTTGTGTCATTCATGCGGGTTGTATTGAAAGTGCCCACGACGCACAAGAATGGCACAAGTGCACACACGCAATAAAGAATTTTTTTTTAACCTACATCTCACGATATCTAAATCAATTAACGGTCACTAATCTCTATATGTTCAGCAGAATATATGCCGAACTCCGCAGTAAGTTTATATTTTTCATGTTTGTTTTTCTCATGGATCATACCAGGCACATCCTACTCCAGATACCAAAATATAGTTCGATAACAAGAACAAGTTCTTCAGAGCAGGTGGTAACGGTAGTTTTTACTTTCAGTTTCCTCTTTTACAGTGTCTATTAATTGTAATTTTTTTTTAATTAAAAAATAATATGTTCCATAGTAACTTTATTGGCTATTTTCTTATCCTTTTTAAGGTTTCATTTTTGTTTACCATTCCATTTTTTGAGATCGTTAAAATAAAGGTAAATTCGAAGAAAAATTAGTCCTCGCATAAATGTATCGTTAATGTTTCTTTCTAGAACAAATATAGTAGGAAGTCTTGCAAAACTTAAAGAGCCGACACGACCCAGTTTCAACAACTAATATTAGTCCTAGAGACGTTGAATTCAAAATTTACTTAATTTTACCTTATAAATTAACAAAACGTTTTAAATAAATAAGTGCTTTAGCATAATCCGAACAAAGGGACCACGTGCACCGGCTGGCGATCCGGTTAAGTACAAACTTATTGAAAAAACAAACTTATTCCACAGATTTGTTTTTCTTTATTTAAAAGTAAAGTGAAAATAACTAATCTAATCAAGTAAAAATAAAAGAATAAAAAATATTTTTCTTAAATGTTAAAGGTTAGGATCATGGCCGACACGCGGTCCGCCATTCCGGTAGAGCAATCACCTCGTCTTTTTATTTTTAAATAATAACGATTCATTTTACAGAAATAAGATTGGCTCATGATATAGTACCTTATAATGTATTCTAATAGTAAAAATAATAATTTAATTCATAACATTTTGGCAGTTATGAATTAAAGAAGGGTTGAAGGCTGGAGGGCACGCCAGCTAGGCCGGCATCATGTTCGAATCGAATCAATAAATATCGAATCAATTAAACTCACCTATTACTGTTGTTTCTTCGAATTTTCACCGACGGACGAAATCCACCGTTCAGTGAAAAAGCCCAACTGGGATTTTCATCATTGCTCTGATTTTCCCTGATGAAGAGCGACGTCAAGTACGTCCAAAGGTTGAGGCGAAAATGGCCGAGGCCCGTTGGAAACGCGTCGCACCGGGACGGGGCCGATCGACCTGATCTCTGCCGGCCATCCATCCGCCAATCCGTGCGATCTGATTGGCCGGTTCAGATATAGTTGCAAACACGCATCACGGCAAATTAAGCAAAAATTAAATTATTAATTATTTCCCATCATATAAAACTTAATAATTATTAATATATTATTAAATAATAAATATTATTTTACATATAAATAAATGCTACATTCAGTTTATAATTATTATGTTCTACCCCTTGGGCATCCACAGCCTTTTTTATTACAAATCAACGGTCAAAGGTTTTTTCCTTTTTAAAATAATTACCAAGGATATTTGTAAATATTAACATCAAAATACTAAAACATATCAATTTGATATATTAATGTTCTTTAACTGTTTTATCATTACTGAAGAATTAATAATATAAAATATAGTTTTAACTATTTTATCTCCTATTTTAAACTTGTATATAAATACTATTCGCCATACAAATTAATCACTGATTTAATTTTTTTTCAGTTTTTATTAGGATAATATTTAGTTAATGTTTATATAGTTAAAACGAGGTTTTCATTGGAAAGTCGAGAAGGCGGTGGATCGCCGCCGGCGGGCTCATTTTTTCATTTCATGTCGTGACATGTAACTGCTTCAATTTCCTCCTTCCCAACCTCTAGTGTCCGTTTTCCAAATGAAAACTATTCGGTTTGAAAATACCACACATTTTTCCATCTAGAGTGGCTGCTCATTTACAATTAATAAATGCTGCGGTCCCCTTCGATCTATAAAATTTGAGTTTCACCTAAACCATCCTGGCTGCTTCCAAAGCCAATGCTTTAGACCTTACCAAATTGCCAAAGCAGAATTCTCCCCCCTACATGTACAGTCAAAAATTTTCTAAAACAATAGATATCTTTTCGAATCCAACACTATGTTTTACAGATAGCTCAAAAAAATGATGTAGGGCCATATGCTGCTATTTTCACTAATAGTAATAATGCACAGTATATGATTACCCTACCACCTATATGTAGTAGCTATGATGCTGAGTTTATATCAATAGCAAAGTGGTTAACTACAGAAGCCCCATCCATGGAAATTATTGCCATCTGTACCGACTCTTTGTCGGCACTATTGGCACTTAAAACAACTCTTCTGTACATCCATTGATAAAGGACTTCCTATTAGCCATTGAATCTCTTTTTGGACTAAACTACTTCAACCTGATGAGGAGTGTTTAATACCTGAAATTTAGATGATGGAAAACAACAAATTGTGAGTACAAAACTTTCTTTTAAAGTAATGTGCTTTTAATTTTTTGATTATCCCTCCCATCGGTTTATCTACACACTATAAGACATTTGTATACTTTCTTATTGTTCATAATTTGTGGGTGGAGAAAAGACTCATTGGTATTACTCCAATGTTACAATAATAGTGTGTGTTCAATTGATACGTGTGGCATTATCACTTTCACTGTCATCACTATCAACTTCCTAGGAGATCTCAAGGCCATTGTCTCTTCAGTCGATGAGGTGGGTTTGAGGGGATTCGGTGGGATGCGAGGTTTCTGATGTGTTGGTTTATGTTAGTAGGGAGGTTTGTCATCTTCTACAAAAGGAATATGTAGATCTGTGTGTAGTTTGGTTCAATATATAAAATGGAGTATCTAGTATTTTTCATGGTATTGGGCAGTTTGAATGCAGGGGATATTGCAATATTTGGCTGAACCCCACACTACCAGTCTGTAAGTCCAAATCGGCTAACTATCGTGTTGTAAAACATCGTTTTATTTTTGAAAGGTAAATCAGAGCGTTTGTGAAGAAGTTGTGCAAGAACTCTAAATCGTAAGTCATACTTCAAAACTAACATTTAATGCTTGTTACATTATTCCAGATCTACTTTATCACTTTCTCATATGTGAATATGTATTACAATTTGTACTTAGTCTTTTCTGTGTGTGCTCGCAAAAAGGTGGTCACATTCTATCTGTGCATAAGAGCAATCAGCATATATTATTTTCCCCGCCTTTTATGTCATTCAGCCATTTAAGCGTTTTGTTTTCTCAGGTCGACTATTTGCTGAATAAATAATCAGGAAAACATTTTTTCCTGACAAACTAAAAATATTAGTATCTATTTCCGGCTTCCGCTCATTTTCACATCCCTTGGTGTATCTCCTACTGAACTTCATCAGCACTTCGGGTCCAACATATGTCCCTTCATCAAGACAGGTCTGTCATTTTAGGTGGTTTGCTCAACAGCCATTGCCGCTCCTGATCCATATAGCTGAAGGCAATGGAGAGCGAAGTCCTCAAGGCTGTTGGGAGAGGGTCAGTAGTAGCCACGGCAATTCTTCCAAGGTCTCTGAACCTTTATACAGGCATGCATTCTCTTGCCCCCACAACCACAAAGTGCAGCTCTGTGAAGGCTTCCCTTAGTACCTCATATTTCTCTGCCTTGAGGCCCACCACATACAGTGGGCCTGCAGTTTCATATGATAACTATCCTATATCCCTTCCATGTTGGCAGCAACGCAGCTGGAGACCAGACCATGGCCTGAAAGCCTAAATGACTCAGAGTGTCTCCTCACTACCTTCCTTTGAGTGACTCTTTGGGTATGTTGAGAGAAAGTAAGAGAGTGTCTCATTCCTACATTTGGCCGGCACACTAGAGTGTGTCCTTTTCAACACATCGCTGGTGCCCATTGACTTGGTGGGTTTGGATGAACCACTGGTCATCCACTGTGTTGCTGGCAAACTTCTTCACACCGTGTCCAGTCGCCTCCAAAGTCTAACCCCCCCCACTGTATGGTCGTTTGGCCAGCATCCACAATTTTAGAATAATTAGGTGGTACCTGCCATTATGAAAATGATGGCTCTGCCACAACCTGAACAGTGCATAGTAGGCAAGAGGGCAAACTAAAGCTGACAGACTTTTAGCTTGTAACAATAACAATAATACCTTTATTTACACCAAGCCAATTTTAGTATATTATACACCTTACATATTTTTCATGGAACACAATGAATTATGAAATAGATCCAACTGAACATTATTAGCCTCCATGTATATTCTATATGTTGACCATGTAGTTTGTTTTGCTAATAGGAACCTAAAACAATTTTATACATCTTGTTCTTTTATCATGTATATTGAATTTAATTTTTTAAGGTTATTTTTTGTACTTATAAGTAATGGGATTTGATTTTCTCTGATAACACACAATTTTACATTTTTGAATATTTAGGGACATGTAATTCATATCATACTAACTGATTAGATTTGAAAACCTGTTGAAGCGTATCACAGTTCTCTAAAGATATGACCAGTTCTAAAAATTTTTAGTCGTCTGCAAAGAGCTTGAATTCCTAAAATTCAAAATATTTTGTGTGGTGATTAGTGACTGTTAATCGATAAAGATTCAGAAATCATGAGATGCAGTCTGGTGTGATGTAGGCTCCAGAAAAACATTACATCAGACCGCATCTCATGATTTCTGACTAATTATTCAAAATGTTTAGCACCTTCATTTATAAAAATATTGAACAATAATGGTGACAGATTTATTTTCTATCAATTAGATAGTCCCTAAGCAATTTTAGTAATCTACCCTGTATAGTGCTTTACTGTGGTCAGTTTATATAAAAATCAACCTGACATCCAGCCATAAATGCGTCAAAAATGCATGACTGACTAGACACCAAGTTAGTGAGTTTTGATTTAGTTCTCATAAAAACCATGTTGATTTTCATCAATTACATATTTAAATAAAGGTGTTATTTTATTACATATAAAACCATTTCAAAAATTTTCGATATTGGCCCAACATGACTTTATTGGAGTTCCTCAGTCTGTACCAAGTTGAACTGATAATTTGGAAAACTTCTCTTCTGAATCACAAAAATTGGAATGAGGTTCTCAATGCATGGATTGAAAGTAAAATGAGGCAACAATACTCTGTGACTGAGTTGTAGCCACAACAAAAAACAGTTAATTACAGCTGCAGCAATTACAGTTTGAAAGTTTCATTGGTACTTGGCAAATGTGTACTCCCTGTTTCTGCACAAAATGGCTCTTTCAAACCCTGTATTTGGTATATGTGACGCCCTGACGCCTAAGGGGACCGGTGGCCGCAATTAAAAGAAATTGACACGACACTCATCAATGGAAGGGGCGGGACCGGATCTCAGCGACCCTGAACCTGGTCCCAACCCCCTTCAAAAATGAGTTTCTTCGATGGAAGAACACTGGTACAACGGGGGCTCAAGTTCACTTTGTGTTGTGAGCCCTCCCCCAAAAATGGAGCCAGGGTATAGTACAATAAGCTGTACAGCTGCAGTGCTGAGTCCCTGGTATCCATCCATCCATCCATCCATTCGTTGCCTCATCTTGGCATTCACCAAATAGCATGCCTGCATATGTATATCCAATCATGCTATTTGGTGAATGCCAAGACAAAGTAACGAATTCCACAGGTCTGGAGTCACCTTACGATCCAACAAATCCAACAGCATGGTTGATTGGTGTCCCTCTGTGGATTTGTATTGTAGAATTGGTAATGCTAGGTTGATACTGGGACTTGACCAAAGTCCACATCACATCATCAAGTCTTGCATGTAGCGAAAGGGTGCTCAATGTGTCCCGGCTAATTGTAGGTTATCATTCCTTGGCTCTATGTAAAGAGTGAGTAGGAATGCCAGGTATGAGAATTGTGTTTGAGTATGATGTCAAGGGTTCAGGGCCCCTGTTCCAATTTTTGGAAGAATCAGGGCTGTATTACTGCACATGTATTGACAGATATTTTGTTCTTTATTTTAACTTATCACTTTATTAACAGTTTATTAATACATAAAAAAAAAATTTTTATTGATTTCCTTTAAGCATATATCAATAGTACACTCATATACACGTAATAAATACATACGTACAGATCACGTAATAAATTAATTAAAACAAAGCAACTTGTCTTGCTGGCGTGCCCCAAAACTGTGGTAGAACAGGGAAATCCTTTTGGAGAGCCTAGTCAAACATGGGATAAAAGAAAAGACCCTGGCTGAAGCAATAATTGATAATGACATAATAATATGATAAAACAAAAAAATTGTAAACAAAAAATAAAATGAAAATAAGTGAATAAGTGTGAAATCCTTGTAATTATGTACATAGATATGTACGGATATTCTTGTAATTATGTACATAGATATATACGGATATTTTGACACCTATTTGTTTAATCAATTTATTTAATTTATTATTTATTTTATAAAGTTAAAAAAATGTATGGGTGCCAAGTTTATGGATCAGCAAAATATTCCAATATTCAAAGATTACAAAATTGTCAATCCAAAATTTTAAGACTAATTATTTTGGCCCCTTTTTACGTAAATAATGACACACTTCACAGAGATCTTTTTTTCATTCGACATAACAAATACCAGGCGTTTTCGTAGTAAATCACAAAATCGCACGAACACACAAATACAATTACTCCATACCGCACAATTATCATGTAAACATCTGAAAAGAATAATGGATAAGAGGCCTCTTCTTGAATGATTAATATCATTTCATTAATCCAGAGCAGCTGTCAATGGGTAGCTTTCTCTAACGTACGTAATGTCTCAAACATAAATTATCCAATCAGCTCATTTTATATAACGTATGTATAGTTGTAGATACATATATGTAAAGCAAAAAAAAAATTAAATTATTTATTCATTATATATTCAATTATTTGTGGAGTAACATCAACTAACTACATTAGGAACACTCTTAAGGCATGGTTGGTAGGCATTCCCTAAAGCAAAAAATAAATAAATAAAATAATAATATAAAACTTGTAACAAGCAAGAATTTCCACTCCAGGAAGAAAAGCGGTTTTGATATAATCAGTGGATGCTAGGATGTCCCTTTGTCAGTCTAGTGTTTTTTTGAAGTGTTTTTTGGTGAGGTAAGTTCAATTGGATAAACTTTTTGACAATTAGACAAGTCTGGTGGGTGCTAGTTTATATCTTGTATTCCTTATTGGGAAATGTGGGGCTTGAATCTCTCTAGAAATCTGGTCTCGGGGTTGGGTAAGATTTAATTAGTTTTTCTCTTTTTACTTAAACGTCATCTGTTTTTTTAATATTTTTTTTAATTTTCGAAAATAATTTGAAAGGCCTTTTCAGCTCAGTGGGATGGGAAGGTTTTCGAAATCAATTAACCTGGCTAAATAACCCTCTCCTGTTGTTTTTACTTCTGGGGCAAGACATTTTATTAATTGTAGATCAGATAGGATAGATAATGGCAGCCTTCACTCACTATCGCCAATAAGAATATGTAGAGTAATAAATAGAGAAGTAGAGAAAGTAGTAAACACAAAAAAAGGTCATGCTGGTTTAATTGAAGCGTTCAATAGGGAACAAGGTAGTGAAATAAGGAAAATTAAAAATTTAGAAAATATACAAGTAAAGGTTGAAAGAAATGTAAAATTGAACACCTCAAAAGATGTAATTTCTTGCTGGGACTTGAAATCGTCAATTGATGAAGAACTTGAAGAATTAAAGAGTTCTAATGTCATAAA
The DNA here is from genome assembly GCA_039619505.1 of Cimex hemipterus. Classification (NCBI taxonomy): domain Eukaryota; kingdom Metazoa; phylum Arthropoda; class Insecta; order Hemiptera; family Cimicidae; genus Cimex; species Cimex hemipterus. The sequence goes on along the minus strand of CM077110.1, from coordinate 17,302,256 downwards.
TATTCATCAGTTAAAAAGAAAAAAATGGTAGGACATCTTTTTCGTGAGTTATCACATTCAATACCCCATGTCCTCCAAAAGAATTGTATGCTGCTTACATGAAGATAGCTGTAAGGCCATTTATTTCTGCTTTCCTACAGTGTTTTAAATGTTTGATTTTGGACATAAAATTTCTTCTTGTAAGAAGGAGGTTTTTATGTGTGGATGTGGGCTGGAAAGGCACGAAAAAATGATTCCTTGTCATTCTCCAGGGCATGAATTGTCAAGGGCCACACAACACCTTGGTGCGTTACTGCCCAATATGAAACCCAAGTTTTGGAGCTGAAAGTGAAAAATAAAATAATGTTTAATCAAGCAAAGTCTCTAATAGGCCTTATTCAAAAAGGGATTACTTTTGCCGACCTAGTTAAAATGAGCATGAAAGAAATAGGTAGTCAGACAGAGTCAGGGAACAACTCACTGAACTTAATCCAAAATCTGTCTTAAATTACTACTATAACACATACATACGACACTAATGTCTATATCATAGTATTACACATCAAAATCACATTCTTTCAAAAATGTGTATGTCAATTTATACCTATCCACATTTCAATTTGAAAGCAAGCTTTCCCAGCAAAACAATCACTCAAAATTTCTCAGCAAACACACCTTGTCGAAAAATTCTCGGCATTAAAATATGTTTTATGTTTACGGATTGTCTCATGTTTTTGCAATTTGTAGTAGTTCTATGGCTAATTTTATAAATATATGCACTGCAAATGCAATGGTTTGTGTGAGCCAGTATCATTTATTTGAATTACTCGATTATTTATGACATTTCTAAACAAGCTATACTATTAAGCAATCTACAAATAACAGTAGAACAATTTATAATAGTTCTTATCTGTCGGTAACTATGTACATTAGTCCTGTTACCCTTTGTTCATTGTCATTAATGTTTATTTATTTATCTTTCTTGTTTATATTATTTCCTATTTTAGGATTGATAACTCGTTATCTATTGAAATTTTTAAAACCTTGTTATTTTAATGTATGTGTGTCTTTTTTAATCTATATCTCTTCCCTTTAATTCTCACATTGACACACAAACGCGCACGCGCACCTGTTTCGAAAGTGTAGGCGTGCGAGGTAGCCAGGAAGTGCTGCACCCTAGCCGCCCGTGACGAATCGCCGCCGTAGCGCAGGGATGCCCGGACGCGCGGGCCAGTCAGTCTCCGTCGTCAATATGGCGAGGTTGCCCCGTTCGTCCCACCTGCCCTCCGCCGCCCCCGCCGAGTGAGCGCCGCCCCCAACGACGAACACCGCGCGGATTTTCCAACGACGGTCGACGATGCCGAATCGGCCCGCGTGAGCCGATCCCCGACCCTTATTCGCCATTAATTTAACAAATCGGCTTAACGTTTTATCCCACAACAACGCCTAAACCGACTCAACCTCACATAAATATACTCGATATAGTTTCTTGTTCTGTATTTTATAATATATTCAATTCTTTTTAAAAAATGTACTGTCAAGTGGATAAATCGTCGAGCTCCACTAAGCTGAAAGACGGTAAGTAATGTTTTCCTATTTATTTGAAATATCTGTATCCGAAAAGAATCAGTTGATAACCTCCCCCCAGCATCAGAACGTAAATAGCAACATAACCTTAACACTCAGGCATCTGTCAAATTCCTCTTTTCTCTGAAGGACAAATAACTCTTGAAAGGAAAACCCATATAAACACTTATTTATATAAATTGCATGTGCTGCATAATGAAAATGAAACCTTTAAAAAAAAACTTTGTCTGTTTACCGACGGTTTTTTTGTTTATAAACATTCTGGAGACTCTCCAGTTTATTTTCTTTCTTTGATTGGAGGAAACGTTTCTCCTTGTTGATGAACGATTGGGCCAAGTTTTACCGGGAGATTTACACCCTTGTCCGAAAAGTTTTCCGTATTCCGCCTCTTCCTTAATAAATAATAACGCTTTCGGATGATCGTTTCCGATTTGTCAAAGTCTGTGACGGCGTCGAGGACCCTTTTTGTCTCAGAAGTGTCCCACGACATCGACAAATTGAGGCGATCTTTTTCCCTTATCAACAGAGTTCTGAATTTAAAACTGAACCAACTCGGTTGGTCCGCCGAGTTTCGCTTGTTCGGAATGCCTTTCATCAGGCGATCCACATTAATCTGCTGGGTTCATACAATTTTGATCAATTTTATTTTCTTATCGGTATATAACGATCTTTTTTTATTAACAGAAAATAATACTTTATTCAACAAGGGGTTGGTACTAGTTTTTACATCAAAAATTTTAAAATTATTAAGTTTATGGAGAATACAATAGACAATTATCGGTAATAAGTGAGCAAGTTAACATAAACAAAGGATTATATATATATATATATATATATATATTATATTGAGTTTAGAACTTATATATTCTGTGTATATAACTATAATATTCTGCT
>CM077110.1:17257348-17299396 GCA_039619505.1 Cimex hemipterus | reverse complement strand
ATATATATATATATATATATATATATATATATATTACAGTCCTTACAATTTTATAATAGAGGTTAAACTGAAGAGATCAAATTTCATATTCACTTACTTCTCTCTTCTCTCCCTCCTTCCCCGCTCGATTTACCTTTTTTTTAATTAAAAGTTCATGAGACTTATTCATTTATCACGAAACGTCCTCAGTTATAATGCATTAATTATGTAAAAATGTATCTTGCCTATATCGCTTGGATCTTTTAATAAATTTATTAAGGAATCATCATGAGATGCCATTTCCTTTTTCTTTCATGTTTCGGTTTTTTATGCTCACCATCAGGAAACCCTAAACAACAGTCAAATTAATACAAATTATATCAATAGTAAAATATATATTATTATTTATGTAAAATCAAAAATGCCTTTAATTCCAGCAGATTTGTTTTGTTTATGAAACACCTTGTGAGCTTCATCAGCAGTTTCAACATTCTGTCAACAGAATGTTGACATTTTGTAAAGAACAGCTAGTTTTTGTGTTTTTCTGTTCTATTTCATTTAAAGAAGGCTGATGATGCTCACAAGGTGAGTGAAAGGCGTCTTCTCTAAATAAAAAAAATCTGCTGGATGTAAAAGTGTTTTTTAATTTACCTAATCAAATTATGAAATGACGTTCCATCGCAAAAATGCATAAACCTTAAAAGAAACAATAAATTAATATCATTTAAATATATTTCATTTTTTATTATTACAAATATGTACATACTATTATTTTATGGTTACAAAATTAATGATAATTACCTAGCAGTCTCTTCGACTAATCCATCCGGGTTTCATCATGTAAATGTTTGAGAAGAAACAATTGGAGGCTTCTTTAAGATAAAAACGCAATGGGGTAGTAGGCGAAACTGCTAGGTAGTTATAATTAATTTTTTCACCATAAAATAAATAATCGATAAAAATTTAAACTAAGTAAATGATATTATTTTACTCTTACTACGATTTGGATTAATTTGGCTATTGTGTCTGTTAGGGTTTACCTGATGATGGAAAAAGGAGTAAATAATAAAAATGTGAAATAAATTAATCTTTTATAAATAAAAAACGTATTTCTTGGAATACTCTTTTTAATTCATTTGCAATACTGCCATTTCTATGTGAATATTTTATTATCTTACGTTTATTTAATATATCAATTCATTTACGTAACTCATTTAATAAAATTATTTTTTTTTAAAGAGTTAACTCTATTTTCACTTCATCAATTCAGCCCCACACTGTATGACAGGATGTTAAGTCGTTTAGTTTCGGTGTTCATTTATCTGTACTAAATTGTCTGTTACTTTTTTATGTAATAGACTCAGTTTACATACATTACTCATATACAATAATAATTATGAGTGTTTGACAAAATTTATTTAGTTATTTATCCTGAGGAAGATCTGACATAGCGTACCCATTTAAAATATTTATCTTTGCAGTTGACTTTCATTTGTTCTATTTATTAATTTACCTAACTTATAATTTTTTTATGTGTAAAAGAGTTAACTATTTTTCACTCCAGCACATACTTGATCAACACTGTAGGGAAAACTGATTCCATGATCTGAAGTCGTTTAGTTTTTTGCTTTGATGTTTTTCATTGTGTTTGCTTATTAATAATTACCAATTAATGATGTTTAGGAGAAAATTGGTGTAATTATTTGAAAGGAACAGGGTAGGTATACTTTAAGATTCTAATTAGTTTCTATTTTTTTTTTTTTTCGCTTATTGTATTCTTTCGTATCTAATGCACGCGTGCACCTTAAATGTTTGAAATGTCCGGTACACGTGCACGCTCGAATTAATCGGACAACTTTGATTTCAATTGACAAATTATCTACAACACTCAAAATTTTGATTAATACAAGGACAAAGGGAACGATTACGGTGTTTATCGACCCGACCCGACATTTTCCTTACCATACAAGGGCTATGAAGAGCAGACGAAATAGCGAGACGAGGCGGACCCAAGTCGCGACGGAGAACGGAAGTGTCGAACCAAGGTGTCTCAAACTCCATTTTACCGGCTGTAATGCCATTACACAACACCATCAATTTATAATCAGTTGAACAAACATCTCCCGCGACACCCTGTACAACGTGCTTGTTCCTTTCAGATTGCTTTCTCTTTAGGTCGGAAAATTAAATCCTGTATAGAGGGTGTTATTAAACTTCGACGTAGAAAGAGCTTAGTAGCTTCTCAGCCTATTATAGCGATAATGAATTATTACGATTCCGATTAAGGATTCTCTGTTGATCCTGTTCGAATTTGTAATTCGGATTCGAGGATCTGCTTCAGAATCAAAAGAGGATTAAGGAAAACGCCATTCCGATGATAAATGAGGAAGTATTGGGCCTTTATCGGGGGAAAGTATTAATTTCTCCCTTTCGGGGGGTGTTCCTTTCTGTACGGCCATTGAATGGACACGGGCCGAATGACTTCGCCCCATTCTAAAGAATTTCTTATTAAACCGCAAATCCCCCCCCCCCCCAACCGAGACATTTCATCTATGGCTCCAATTATATACAAGACTTAACAATTTAAGCATTTCAGCGAGGGTCCAATGTTATTTTTTTGTTATTGGTACGTCTGAGAAGAAGGAATGTTTAAAAGAATTAGAAAAATAATTAGGCAACACTGGGCCTTGGACGCCCTCAAGGCATCACAATTTTACTACTACTACTTTCTATTTATATTAGCTATTCCTATTATACAACTAGTGTACTTACACTGCGTAATTACCGTTTATATAGAGACGATCTAAATCTCTTTTCAGTAGAAAATCATTGGAACAAAAAAAGACTTATATAAGTTTGAATAATATTAAAATCAACAGTGACAAGAATTTATGAAAAATAAGAAAAGTTGCTGAGGTCTTGCTTTGAGGTCTGATTGAAATTTATAATATTTACGAAATGGGCAAATGTTGATTGAATCGTTTTGAAATATTTTTTCCAAAATTTATTTTTATGCATTATAATGTATCCAAATGTTTGGTTAGTTTTCTTTAGTATAAAAGTAACCTAGGTTTTTGTCTAGGAATGAATGAAACGTTCACTTCTTCCACCTTCCATCACATCATTTTTTCTTTCGTTCTCGTCTTTCTTCGGTTACTCCGTAATTATTTTCTCCTTTCCTTATATCCTTATTTTTCCCTCCTGTTCTTTCTTACTCGTTCGATTCTTTATTTTCTGCCCTATTTCTAAGTTATCTCCCTTTATCATTCTCTTCTCCTTTTCTACATTACACCAAAACATGACACCACTCTTTCTCTCTCTCTTTTTGATTCTTTCTATTTATTTCTCTCTCCCACAGAGGGTGACGACAGGAGGGGAAAAAGGAGAGACGTGGAGAAGATTTGGAAGCAGATAGTCACGATAGTTGAGAGACAAACATTCCATTATCAATCTTCAAAATCTAACCATTATTTTGGGACATTGTGGTCCGGGTATCTATCATGATCCGATGAGAGTCGTATTTGTTGCCGCTGATCACCACCGGACCGCTTAAACTCGCTGTTTGACCTTACAAAAATATTACAAGCTTTAGAGTCTTATTTAATAATAAGTGCAATGTGCATAAGTAGTGAGATTTCCAGGAGAGTGATGAAGCAATAGTTGAGCCTGTCTAATTCTGAAACACGTCTGCTAGGTCAAATTCAGCGAATAAGACAGAGATAATTATGTTATCACTTTTCCCTAATTTTTCGTTTGTCGATTATCTCAATTTAGTTTAAATAACTTGATGGAGATATTCACTGGAGCGGAAAGTTTTATTTAAGTTGGCGTACCTCGACGCCGGAACGTGAGCGTGAGCAGTTGAGGTCGGTTTCGATTGCCGCCCAAGGCCGCGGGCCCGCACTTCCTCGCTGTGCAATCGATAATATTCCATCACGTCGAATTTTGAACAATGTTCACGTCGCCCTTGAGGCTGATAAAAAGGAAAACGTTTTTGTGAAAATCCCGAGCTGAATCGGTCGTTAGATGGGGTGGAGCCGAGTGATCAACTCATCAGGAAAGTTTCTCCAGTCTCGACAGTGTTAATTATCCCTGGGATCCGTGTGGGGAAAGGCGTTTTCGAGAAGGCTGGTCTTCAAACAGAAGTGTAGCAGTAATTGTTTGTCGAGCCGGCTCAATTAGGGGTGCGGTCGGAGATTTACCCCTTTGCCCTGGAAAACCCTCGGAGGGTGGAACACGTTCGAAACCGTGCCGTTTGTTTTTCGCCCGCGTCGAGGTTTATTATTCTGTATCAGGGGGCGGTATTTCATGGGAAAACTGGGCCTCGTATCGGTCGTTTATTGCCAGTTTCAGGAGCTGGATAATTTGTCGGAACGCCGCCCCCCTCGCTTTCCCTAGGATATTATATACACTTGGCTGAAAACGGCCCTCATTAATCACACATCGACGACCGTTAACAATTTGAACAGTGATTTATACAAACTATCGTTACTTCTATCCCTATAAAACTTATTAAAGGCGTTTGGAGCATATAGTGTATGACATTCAACACCGGATTCTAGTCTGTAAAGGCTCGTTTACATATGTCACTTTTGAAGATCATCTTGGATGAATCATCTAAAGTGGCAAATGTAAACTGCCATTCATCCTCAATTCATCCAGAGTGGACGTCGAAAGTGAACGATGAAAAAAGTTGACTCTTTACCAACTTTTGATGAATGAGTCGTTTCTCCAACCGATGATTCATTCAGGTGAAACTATTAAGATAGATTGAAATAAGGAAGAAGGAGAGACAGAATAAGAGTAGAAATTAGAGAAAGCGAGAGAACAGGAGGGAGTGAGAATGAGAAAGAGGGGTGGGTTATGGCTACGTCTATTTGAATTTGTCTAATTGTGTGCCTTATTTTCTGTCCTGCCTGAGTGTTTATGTTTATTCTGTTTTTGGTTGTCTATGTTTGTTCTGAGAATTAGTTTTGTTGCTATGTGCCTCACGTTAATCCGCTAACTCGTGTTTGTATATTAAATTTTATTTTGCATGTATCTCCTGATCTATAGACGGCGTCCTAGACCATTGAACATTTGATTCTTTGTTAGCATGTTCGCCACTCTATTATTACCATTCTCGTGGGTGGGTAATCACGCAGGAAATGGGCGGCAGCCTGATTTCCGCCTCTGTTTTTAGCAGTTCGTTCTCAAAAATTCAAGGGCTATGGAAAAACGATGAAACGTCGTATCATGGAAAAAAGATAGGCCTGCGTGATGCGTCAAATCTTGTCCTGCCCATTGAAGGAAGCCCGTCTCCGAGGCTAGCAATAACTATGTCCTGAACGCATGTTCACACAAATAGAGTGGTGTTAAACCTCCATCATCGACATACTACGCGAATTATGTAATTATCATCTATAGGGAATTCAATATTTCCTACACCGGCTCTCTCACACTGCACGTTGAAACTAATAAACATGCTCTTGCGAAACACTTAACACAACATACATCTATTATAAAAATTAACTATAGATAGAAGAGAACCCGTTTCTTCCAAAAGTAAGATGCAAAGATTAGCTGCGTAGATTATCTCTCTATATGGAGCCAAGGAAACTTTTCCATTATGTGAAATACATCGAGCAACCTAGCATTGGCCTAAAATGGTGATTCTATTGTTATCGATCCATTCTTGTTATGGACCACGGCTGTTAATTTGCAGCGTGTTCCACCTACTTTCATAGCAGATAAAACGCAGACGAAATAAATCAAGTTCGTTAATCGAAACGCAGAGGATCCGAGCCCCGGGGAAGACATGCAAAAGAAAACAAAACTTCGGACGCGGAAAAGTTTTCCTCCCGTCCAGAAAAACAAACATGCCGCTCGAATGGGAAAACATATAAATTTCTCTAGCGGTTCGCGCCTTTTCTGCCAATTCCTGGAAAAATTTTCCAGGGAAATCAACAAGTCTTGGCCGGGCTGTCGTCGGCTTTAATCCTTTTCGTCCCGTTGCCGGTTTTAATTTAATAATAGACCAACCCCTTTCACTTCGGTGGCGCGGCAGCGACCGCGAATGCCAGGCCGGTCAGACAGAAAGGCGTAAAACAGCGGGATTTTACGGCTCCTTGCAGTCTTTCCGGCTTCTGGACCGTTTTTATAAGCCGGAAACGGGAAAAGTACATGTTCCACACCTTCTGCAGGATTTCCCAGAGGTCCGAAACGGGCTTCTTTCGCCTCGGCGGGGCCCGCCAGCCCTCGCCTCTCAAACATTCACGAGCTGGCTCATAACTGAGTCCTTGAATCCTTCATGAACTCACAGTCCTGGGAAGAAGCGGGCGGAGCCTTTGTTCCTCCTTTATCGACACGTTCTGATCCTCAAAAACACACCTTGAAAAACAAGCGATCACGCACGGACCCAATTGATAACTTATTCATAGGACTTAGCATCATATGAACATAACATGCATATTCCCTCTTCATATTCTTCTGTCGCTCTCTTTTTATACATCTAAACCATTCTTGTTCTCTCCCTTTCCCCTCTCCATCCTGCCAATAATTCGCCATCTCCAACCCATTTTCCCACTAATTAATATAATTGGACAAACGAACGGTTGACAGGAAGAGATATGTGCTGTCCGGTTGATGACGCGATGATGACCTCCGATCTGCGGTTCTATCCTGCAGGATCACATAATATTCTTGCCTGAATGCAACGTGGTAAATTTCCATTGCTTTACTTTCTATCATCCCTTTCCACCTCACTTCGTCTCTCTCTCTCCCTCTCCCTCTCCTCTCCCTCTACCTCTCCCTTTCTCTTCACCTTCTTCTCACAAACAGACATTACTATTTTCTAATGTCTCCCTTTCTGTGATGTGATGATTCTGGGAGATGTTGGGTGTGTGCGTCCCGCTGGCCGAACAGTCGACCCCCGACGTTTATTCAATTACCTCGAACACGGCCTGTGACATTCCGCCCGTGACCCTGCTCCCGTGATGATTATCCACGCGGGCCTCGACCCTTCATGGGGTGCTGCGGATGATGTACAACGTCCACCGTACAACACACCACCTCCGTGGTTGTTATGATCGCAAAGCACTAAATCCGACCCGACGTCAAAACCGGCCCTAATTGCCCTCCGCCCTAGAGCCGGTGATAAATCGCCAAGCATTCCGAACAGTGTGAATTAATATCCACCCTGGATGTGCTGGGATGTTCAGAATTGCTGCAAAAGATTTCACCCTCCTGGCCAAACAACACACAGTCCCTCGTTTAAAAGTCGACTACCTACAGGCCATTATGGCTGTCCGTACCGTTAAATACTTAAATGTAAAGATGTAGTTTAGTTTTCCAAAATTTTTAGTTATGTATTAGTAGCACCCCCTTCCCTATTATAAAATTCAGCGTAAAATTATTAGACACACTGAACTTAGATTAGAAAGATTATTTCAGATACTAAATTACCAGTTCAACGAACTGGTCAAGCCGGCTTAAAAAACACATTGGCAGAATCCCCATGTTAATCGATTATCTTTTCTAAGTTTAGAGAGGGCGTACTACAATGGGTTCAGGTCTTCTATAGAGTGAGCGTGCATCAGTCTGCTTGTGAATTCAGCATCTCTACTCCTTTGAAGCGAAATTAGTTATATTACATTGTTTGCAGGACGTGAATAAAAAATAATTAGCGGGGCAAGGACCGTGGATAGAAGTCGTCGGATGACTCAGCTGTGATAGCCGACAGTATATTTTTTATCGGAGTTTTATCTCGAGAGCGGACAAAGGGGGACTCTGTGTCGTAGGGTTGACCGTACAGTTCTGCTACCCCGCAATCTTTCGGAACACGAGGCGTCGTCTTGCCGAGTTGCGTTTTCAACGATAAATATTATAACTTATTTTCGATGAGACCGGAGGATTTTGGTACGAGTCTCCCAGGGGGAGGCTGTAACAATTTCATTATACCGCCCCTCGTCACTCACTCTTATATTTTCTCATAGCATAAATATCTACATGATTTCTCTACCTTTCACTTTTTCTACATTTATCTCCCTCATCCACACATATAAAAAATGCAATCATTCACTCACCAACACTCCTGTCAAACTCATAGAAACATTCTCTAGCAAGTGGATACATTCATACTATCAGTGAATCATCTCACATTAATACAATACTTTTTCAACAATCGCAGTAACAACGCGCTTTCACATGTAAATTCACTCATATACTCATACAGACTCATTAAAAAATTCTCCCACAAGTACATTCATCATCAATCACCTACGCTCACAGAAACGTGCTTAAACAAGTGCATTCATCCAAACATCATGCACACTCACAAAATCATTCTCTCACAAGTACATTCATTCAATCACATGCGCTTACATAAGTGCATTTCTTTATCCACCGTCCATACTCACAGAAGAATCCCTCACATATGGCTATATGTATTCATACATACAATCTTCCAAAGATGTGCTTACAAACAAGTACATTAACTTACATACACAAATACAGGAGCACACACTTTCAAAAGTATAATCTGATATACAATCACTTACTCATACGTACTCGCACTCATACGCTCGCACATATTTACGCACTCGCTCACACAAGCAAATACACTTCACACGTACTCAGTCATTTACTCAAACACATTCACACGAATTCATGCACCAGAAATTGTAAGACACATTACACAAGTATAATTATACAATATACAACATTATCTCTGTACTCTGTAATAATCAATCAAACCATTCACTATGATTATTCTATTTGTCGCTTCTTTTCTCATTTCCTTCCTTCGTTTAATCCCTCCTAACTTATAATAATGATTGTTCAAGTGTACACAAATACACCTCTCTCTTTCGCTCCACATTTCTGTTTCTAAGTCTTCGAATTTTCGACCACCTCATGGATGAGACGCCAGGATGCTGGCAACATCCATTCATATTAGCCGCAGGCCTAGTCGGAAAATGTAAAATTAATCAATTTAATGGTGTATTGTCCCGGTGGAAGAGATAGCGCGGTTCTGTAACAGCGCGGGGATGACTCACCCTCATCACATCAGCGGGGAGCGTGGAAGGGTTGGAGGTTTGGAGGGTTGGAGGGAGAAGTGGGTCATGTACCACCCCTATCGACCCGGCGGCCCTCGCCTCGCTCCCGGATCACCGCCGAAATATCCCTCCCGCCCCGGCCCCCATCTCCATAATAACAGCCATAAAACGAATGTCGGTTTTTTTCTTTTTATCGGGTGGAATCAATTTTGAAAAACCACCCTTTCGACGATCGGTTAGGAAGATAAATAAGCATTGGTAAGTAGGCTAAACTTTGTGTTATCTTTGAATGGAGATATCGACTCCTTCCTCTCTTCTGTCCCATTTACTTCTGAAAACACATTACACTTGAACTGATATTGCTGAAATATTTCTATTTTTCAAATGTACTTATTATTATTTTTTAATTCCATTTTATTACTTATCCCATTGCGAAATCCATTCAAGGTATGACGGATGGTTTTACATTTCCCTTGCTCCTCCCTAGATTTGGCCCAGATTGCATTTTCTATTTGAATGTGTAATCCTATTCTGCCATCATCCTCCAGGATCACCCAAACTTACATGTTTTTCTATGTATATTCCTTCGGCCTGAAATGTACCCCTACATTTTCCCCAAATAGCAACTTGTATTTATTTTCTTAAATTTAGAAAATAGCTTCAGTGAATGTGTTGAAATTTTTTCCCGTGTCATCCCGTCTGTCGTCGTGGGGGGGGGAGCTGCCTCGAAACGGAATAATTGCTTTTAAATTTTAACCAGCCCTTTCGAGACCAGGCTGACATTTGTATGTACATAATTTATAACAGGCGTTCCTGGAAAATTGTAAACTTTAAATTAAATCTGAATCTTATGGGCCGGGGATATTAAAATATTATTCGCGTCGCCCCTCTCGTAGCGACAGTGCAATTAAAAAATTAAAATGAACCTCTACTCCTTCGGAAAAACACCTTTTATTAAACCTCCCTCTCGAATAATCTGATGGATTTGATAGGCTCCTTATTCGCTCACCGGGTTTTTCACTCTACCACTTAACCCATTCATTTGTCATTCATTCAGTAGCTCACTACAGATTTTTAAAATTGATTTTTTCGTTCATTCACTCACTATGCTGCTTCATTCCGCACTATACTTTTATTCATTCTTCATTTACTAGTTCTCCCTAATCGATGCATTTGTCTGTTCGTACCCTCTTTCATTTATACGATTGACCCACACTACACCCTCATAAATTCATTCACTCACTAATTCATTCATTTGTTTGTAATCGCACACTGACAGATTATACCAAATGGATTCACTTGTCCATTCGTACACTCTTTCTTTAGCACAATTCTCCCACTACATTCTCATCCATTTGTCATTCACTAATATTAGGTTCTTTCGTTCAGTATCTCACTCAGCGATTTAAAAAAAATTGATTCTTTCATTCATTTTTTATTCACTCAATTCATTTGCTCATGCATTCGTTTACTCACAGATTCTCCCTAATCGATACATTCTTTCCGATCATACACTTTCATTGACACGATTCGCTCATTCTTCATTCACTCACTCACTAATATGAATCAATCTTTCCTTATTCGCTCATCTACATATTTGTTCGTTTATTAGTACGTTCGTTTCATATCGTTAGTACAATATATCTGTTGAGTTATTCACTTTTTCTAACTTACCCACTAATCTGTCCTTTTTCCATTCACTAGTCGTTCACTTATTTATTTGACATTCACTTCTCTCATTCTCTCATCCCTTCACCTCTATCAATACTCAGATTACGACTTCATTTGTTTGGTAATTCATTGATTTTCATTTTTGGCCATTATTTATGAATTCGCTCTTCCATGCACTCCGTCGTACACAAACCTTTTCGCACGCTTATTCACCACCGCATTCGCCTTCTCGGAGCAGAATGATGAAATTTGACAGGGGTTAATAAAAGGAAGCCAAGCCAAATTGTAGGTCGATCGACGCCCGTATAACACAGCAATGGCCGTGTTTTGGGTGATTGTGAGAGCAACGGTCGTGTTTACAAGCCGCGCAATAAACGTCGTCTCGTGTTTTGCCTCTAATTTTAAAATTGGAGCCAGGAATTGATAAAACGCCCCTTGCCAAAAGCCGGATGGCCCGAAGACCACCTTTTGTACCCCGGTGCCCTGGCACTCCTTCCCATGCCTCTGGCCCCTTGCCAAAGAGGCCCTCGGAGCGATCCCTTATCCAGCCACTCGATTCCATAAACCGTTCTATTTTCGTGGACGGCGTCAAGTCCTGGACATGTCGGTTTTAGATGCCCTTCGAACCCTTTATGATGAGGAAACGGCCGGAGAAAAACTAACTCTTGAAATCCACCATCTACATCTACACCTGGTATTGCCCCAAAGGTATCTCCTTATGCAACGATCGATCAAATACAATCAACATGTTTGGAAAAAATTTCGAGTACTATTTATATCCGTTTCAATGAACAAAACAGCGATATTGTTCGATCAACACCGCCGAATAGCGACGAACGAAAATAACATCACATTAAGCATAAACAAAAATATTCGACTTACTAGTTTATTTCCATTCTCAAACTTGATGTTAATAATAGACGATACACAAATAATAATATATTAAATCTTTATTTTATGAAGTCAATTTCCTAAAGCGAATTAGTAATTTTAAACGATAAATTACTCTTTAAATTAAAACGAAAAACAAACAAGTTTACATTCCAGTTTGCCCTTGCCTGTTAAAGGGTCGAATGTATCGATGAATGAAGTTTGATTTGTTGGAAAAACTCAATAGTGTAAATATCACTTTCATTACTTAAAGAGCTAACTGCTTTTCAAGTTTCAACGAAACATCCACTGGTATTGTTTCTGTCGTTTAGTCTTGCTTACTGAATTTTTGACTAGTCGGTTTAGCGACGAAATCTTTGACGTCATAACTTACAAACCTGTTTAGCTATTCCCTGTTTGACGTCATTGAATAACTGACAAATCTGTTTAGCCACGCCCTCTTCGACGTCATTGAATAACTGAAAAACCTGTTTATGCTAATCAAACGTAATTAGACGCTTGAGAAGCGGGATTAGCCCAGCTATATTGTTGTTTAGGTGAATTCAAAACAGGTGTAGCGTTTAACCACGCCTACTTTAACGGTTGATTGACTAACCTATTTATTCACTTCTACATAAATGCAAATGGACATTTGACAGATCAGGTGAGCCACACTGTCATTGAACTATTGATAAATCTGTTTAGCCACGCCTACTTTGACGTCATTGAACACTTGAAAGACCTATTTAGCCACGCCCTATTAGATGTCATTGAACAACTGACAAATCTGTTTAGGCTATTTAAACGTAATTATGCGTTTGAGAGGCGGGATTAACTATTTTATATTATTTTTTAAGTGAATTTAAAATCGCTTTTAGCTCCAGTAGATTTTTTACAAATTACTGCTATTATTAGTTACTACAAACTTACAAAAACATTGGATTAAACATGCTCATTTTGATGTCATTAGACAATTAACCACCTAGTTGAGCCACGTTATTGAAACATTGTACAATTAATATCACTGAACATTTGACAAACATTTAGGCACAGATGCTTTGACTCCATTAGAAATATTTTTATGTCCTTCACTGGCTAACCAATTTTACCGACTACCACACAATTGGACATCCTAACGATATAGAAACATATAAATATATACTATATATCAAAAATTCGATTGGAAG
The DNA here is from genome assembly GCA_039619505.1 of Cimex hemipterus. NCBI lineage: Eukaryota > Metazoa > Arthropoda > Insecta > Hemiptera > Cimicidae > Cimex > Cimex hemipterus. Next base: position 17,286,654 of record CM077110.1, on the reverse strand, counting down.
TAATAAGCGATTCGAACATAAGCCCCTCGGCTCACATAAATTTTCAAGATGCGGGGGTATGTATCACATCTGACAGAACCCGTGTCAGAAAAGGGGGAGAGTAAACATAGATATAAACATTTTTTTCTTCCTTCTTAATGCCCAAGACAAAATTACATCTGTTCGCTCTAGTTACAAAATCCGTTCAAAAACCAAGCTTTGAATTTTATGAATGTCCGCGTACAATATCGAACGTCTACATTTGTTAACAGTCTGTGTATTTTTGAAAGTTAGTTGTGAGAAGTTGAACAGAGAAGGAAAATAAATCTTTGTACCTTAAGGTTTAGCTTCTTTTTTTTAAGGGAATGTAAGAAACCCAACCCCGGTTCTCTTCAGAGCGAACCCAATAAAGAAAACGTCGACCACACGTGGCGCAAGGTGAACTCGACTCCCCCGGCATTATTAACCCACTTTTATTTGTTAGGAAAGCGATTTTCCTTTACAATCCAAGAATTTACTGCTGACCCAATCGCCGGTCGAATTTAAAACAACGTCAAATTAAAAGCCGACAATTTTCCCAGTCACCTTTCTACGAAGTCATGCAGATCGAAATTACCGAGAGGGATTAGATAAGAAAAGGAAATTAGGCCGGTGCATGAATAAATACGGGATATTTCAACAGGCCAGCAGGTATAAACATGCAAATATATTTTATACGACTTATATCTAGGAAAATCGGGCGAAATACCTCGCGAGGAAGACTTTGCCACAAAACATTTGGCTCATGCCATGGAATTCGTTATTTCCACCGGTATTAGAAACCGGTCCCGACTGTCCGTCCGTTTTCCGACTGGTATTCCTCGCCGATTTGGTTTTTTTCTCTTCGGGTTTCCTTTTCCCACCCGTTCGTGACCCTTGTTAAACCTTCGACAAATATCGGGAATTAGGAGGAAATGTGCCGAAGTTGGGATGCCGCTGAATACATGTCCTTTTTGTAATAGAAAAGTTAAAATCAAATAATTCTTGTTATACAGAAGGTATAAGAGATATTGTATGTTGGATGACGTTCGTGTTTTGTATTTGTGTGTAAGGATGGAAGTGAGAAATGTAAGACAAAGGTAGATTTTAGAAGATTTGGAGTTTGTATTACATTAGAATATCGTCACTTCCACAATCATCATGCCCCACCCATTAGTGTCGTTCGAAAGTTATGATGTTTTAGGTGTACGTTAGGGATTTGTGTATTTATTTGTGTGTTACACTGACAGGCGAAAAATTCCACCCACTTGTAATATAACTTGATTTGTATAAGTGTTTGTATATTAATCAAAGTTTCTCGGTTTTTAACGTTTAATAATTGAGTCTTTGTCTAAAAAAGTAAAAAAAAATTAATTGTGAACCAAAACGAAAAAATAGACAGTCAGATAACATTTATTTTAATTTTTAATTAGCATTTCAATATCGCCTATTTTCTCCTCTTGCTTTAGTTATATCTCGAAGATGCTTCAGATATTTCTACTAGTCTGGAAAAGTCTCTTTGCTGGAGGTTAAACCATTTTTCACGAAGAGTCCTTTCCGGACCGTGGAGTGTATCAGGAAGTGAGAGACGAGGTCTTATTCAGCTTTTGAGGTTATAAATGTTCGATGGGGTTCAAATCTGGACCAAGAGCTGGCCAGGCTATGACTCTGATGTTATGCTCTTGAAGGTATTGTTGTACTATGCTATGAATAGGATTGTCGTCGATTTCATGCAGGATTGGCAATGCATGATGCACCAAAATTTCATCCACATACCATGTGGCCACGACCCTCCAAGAACAACAACCAACTCTGTGCGACTCTCCATTGAAATTCCCGCCCGCACCTTCACTGAGCTACGTTGAGAAGTTGGCTCTGGGAAAGATTGCAGCCTTCGTACCTTTTTAACACTATTTCACGCCCTTCTGGAAATTGTAGAGCAAATCTACACTCATCTATAAAAAGTACAGCGTCAATCGTCTAAAGACCAATGGCTGTGTTCTCGAGTAAATGCGAGTCGTGCGACTTTGTGAGTTCACATCATCGCTAGATAGGAGTATTTTACATTAGATTATTTAGCCAGATCTACAATAAAATATTTAAAAAGTTACGGGAATAAATGGCCACCTTGAGGTACACCTGAGTTTGCGTAGAATTCTTAGCATGTTATCATTACACTTACTACCTGGGGTCGTTCATTCAAGTACGATTTTAACCGATTCAAAAAGTCTACATTTGTTGACTACATTCTTTGAACCAGAAGACTGTGATTGACCTTATCAAACGCCATACTAAAGTATTGGTATCAATTTAAGTATGCTGAGAAAAGGCATCTAGAATATTCTACTATAAAATTAATAATTTCGAAATGTGGTCGATGATGGACCACAATGGACGCATACTGCTAATCAGTATAGGTTTTTAGGTTAGGTGTTAAAATATCACATATACTATCAAATGTTTTTGCTATTATTGAAATTTGGGAGATAGGTCTATAATTGTCAATCAACCTTTTTTTCACCAGTTTTGCATACTGGAACAACATCGCTTTCCATCCACTTATGTTGAATTTTCCGATTTTTTAAATAATTATTGAACTACAAGGATAACGTTTACCTAATACGTTAGAACATTTATTTATAAAAAAATTGGTGGTAAATTATCAGACCTGAAGAGCCTGTAGGTATCATAGCTTTGAGGTTTTGGTGACTGTATCAACACCCATACGATTATTAAAATTATAGTTAACGAACAAATCGGTACAGTACAAACAGTATCACAGCTGTAGACCAGGTTTACTTCTTGACAAGGAACATAGACAAATGAGTTGCAAATTCAACACAGATACCCTGACTAGTCTTAAGCGTCTGACTATTTATAAGACATACATTGTGGAATGGCATGAGACTGATAATGTGAAATAAAGATGATGCTTAGAGACTGCTGTTGAGTATTGGGTGTAGTTTTAAGTGGAATTCACCGAAAATTAAGGAAGTTATCTATTACATTATTATAGTTATTGTAGAATTATCTGAAGAACCCTTTGTGTTGTTGAGCATACTAGTGTCTTTATCGTTTTAGTTGCTTCAAAATTCAACGCCCCCCCATATTTGTACCATTTATAAATAGATCAATAAATGATCTCAGAGGGGGAGGAGAGAATTCCGTTTCCTTCTGGCTTTCCAAGGGGGGGGGTCCATGATTAAGACAAACGACGTGTTAGAAGCCCAAATTATTATTTTATTTTTTTGCCTGGCCGTTCCTTTTGTAGCCGTGGAGGCGAAACGTATCCCACGGGATGCCGGTTTTTCCATGGATTTGTACGTCGAATTTCAGAATTCGGGCGAGTAGATCCCTCTTCGCGCCCCCGCGGACGCCTTTTTAATATTTCACGGGATGAATAAAGTTTACCGGCAAGTTTCTGTTCTTCACCGGCCCCACGGCGGCCACCAATCTCGGAAACTTTTGCCACGACATACTCCGAATTGAAAAATAATTTCCGCCCGGCAGCCGAGGGAATAAGTCCCTTTCGGGATCCGGGTTAACACAAAAGGGAGGAAGGACGAAAATTACGCGAAGCAAGGTGGGCATTTTCCATGGAAAACTGTGGATCATAACACTGCTGTAAACACAGCTTTAAACGTATTAAACAGAGTCATCCTTTATCAACCATTCAGTATATAAATAATCGAAAACTTCATCTGAATTAATTCACCCTACCCAACCCCAAACCCACAATAACAACGCATACTCAATATCCCATTTCCATCTTGTAAGAAAATTCCATTCTAACCATCACCAAAAATTCCTAGATTCAACCATCAACCGTCATACTCAAACAGTAACAAACTATCTGACTAATTTAACCTCAACTTTATATTTTAAGCAGCCTATCTGAGAACCAAGATCTTAATTAAAAAACTGATATCTAAACTGCATCTTTAATACGAAATTCTGTCATCACTATACAAAATCACTGATAGCTAAGTTCTTTGTGGACGATTTTCCCTTACAAATTTGTTTCTTTTCCACATTGTAGTATATAGTAGCACACACGGTATATACCAGAGTGGACTACACCCAATTTAAAGAATTCTTACTACAGGAGCTCAATTTCCTCTACCTCTACCTGTCCTCTCTAAACCTTTTACCTTTCTGACGTAAAATATGGAATTAAAAATTTATCCCTCCCCAGAAAACTCTAAGGGTTAAATCATTACATCTTTCATTCTTCGAAAACTCCGAAAAATCCATAGGTTACCGAACCGACCTTAATAATCCAAGTTTCTGTATCAACAAATCACACCTCCTTCTGAATTCCTACCGTCCCGTCGGTTTACTGCCAATTCTTAGTAAGCAACCTGAAAAGCTTACAACCATCCCATCCCCAAACCTTTTAATGTCATCCCCGATTAATTTCGTCAAATTTCTACTGTTCAACAGAGCATTCCCGTTGTGGACAGATCGTATGCTTCTTTGATATAAAACGAATGCTGCTCGAGAGTCTGCAAGCTTGCGACCGGCTCTGATCCCCCTGGGTTTTGCTCTGGAAAATAAAGGACATCTTACTCCTCACACCCTTCTTTATACAGGAAGGGTATCGTCTTCGGGCCGCATGTATACTGCTGATACCCCTTCCTATTCTTATACCAATATACCTTGCCTTCAAAATCTATCCTCAACTCCCTCCCCATCATAGCCCCGAACACTCTAGACACATGTATTGAGCATTTATTAAAAAACGACGAACCAAAATAATCACCACAAAGTCGTAAAACATATCCTTCACTCTTATTTAACTTTAAAGTATAAGTGTGAACCTGAACCAGGATGTCCTCATAGTATCTAACACTAAATCCACAACGATTATTTGGAGATCGTGAGTTGCCGTCTGGTGTGACGTAGGTTGTTTCACATACACGACACACAAGTTTGAGGATTATACAAGGAAAACAAACACTTTGAGCACTGAAGATGATCTCAATAAAGATCGAAACGTTGGCATGATAAAGAAAATGTTTTTCCGAAACCTACGTCACACCAAACGATCTTCAAATAAACATTGCCTAGCGGTCACTAAACACCACATAAATCGACAACGTTTAACTACCGTTTAACGGTCATTAGTGTTAAGGTTTAAGGCAGTAGCTGCATGTGTTACAGTGTTTGGAGAAGGCTTTACGTTAGGTCATTTGTTGGAGATAGAATTTATAGATAGTTGAGATAATAAGTTTGACTAGTACAAGATTATTGGTCGAAGAAAAAGTTTATAGATGAGATTTAGAGTTTGTGAGTTTAGTGTAATATTCAAAGAGTAGTTAAAATCTGAGGATGGAATTTAGATGAGATAGTTGTACACGATAGATCTAGATAAGGATATGGATCCATAGTAGATAGTGGATAGAATCAAGTTTTTGGTTCAAAAGTCCCTTTATTTTTTCTCATTAGTCAAATTAAAGTGCCAAACAAAATGGTCCTTATTGTACCAACTTGATTTCTGTTTTAATTTATTAAGAAAAAAGTGACAGAACATTTTTTGACGGATGAGACTGCAAGTGAAAGACGACAGGGTGGAAAAATTGCCTAGGACTCAAATGTCGTTATTTATCGTAGACGGTGGTTCGAAGCATTTGACGTAGACTCAAGCCACTTTGGAAATGGGCCCGCTATGGAAACCTGATCGTCCTCATCTGCATTGGGTGGAAACTCGATCGGCATACGTTTTCCAACGTCGGATTCGACGCGGCGGGTCCCGCGGAAGAGGCGAGTGGTGATTTATGTATGTAAATCCTCTTTAACATAGGATCTTCGGGAGGAAGAGTGAATCCTTACGTTTTTAAGGGGTTTTTCCTTCTCTGCTATGGGGGTGGGGTGACTGTACGACCGGTACTAATGGATTTCCCGTTTCGATATTTGAAGAATGCTTCGATCCTTTGAGGCTTGATGAAATTCAATTTTTACGGAAAAAAACGCAAACTTTTTCATCGAAAAATTACTGGTTCCGAATTTAAATCGTGGAGTTAGTTGAATAAATTATTAAAAATGTGTAATTTTGTATACATGTTTTTTGATGAAAATAGGATTTTTTTCTTTTTGTAACGAGGACTTTCAACTAGGCTATATGAACCCAAGGGGTGCCGGTGGTTTTGGAAACAAAACGTTTTTTAGGACGGACTTTTACTTTACAGTGTGAGCGCCATGTCAATGCCGTCCCAAATATGGTAATTGTAGTTGATCAATCGATCTTGGGTTTTTTTTTCTGTTCCTGTTCTAGGTGTTTTCTGTTTCTCTAACAACAGCGCACATGATATCTTTGATCATTGATTGATGCCAGGAGTTCAGTTGGTGCGGGTCATAGGGTTGAAAATTAATTCGAGGAAGTTAATACCGTACTAAGTTCATAATCTGATATTATTGGGGACGAATTTCAATTGGATTGTCATCATCGGTCCCTAGTAGGAATGCGAGGAGACCGCCTAATCGCCAATCAAACGGCTCGCCTTTAAGCTCAAAAGAGATTTTTCACCAAGGGCTTATCCTCCTGAGAGAAAGGGATTAAATCCTTCCCCCACTTCATCAAGATGACTATCAAACTCGAAAAATCGATCAAAAACCCGCCTGGTTGACAGTTTGTCAAGGAGGCCCGGATTTATTGGCCCGGGAGAGATGAAAGACGTTCGAGAAAACAAGGGAAATCCCTCTTTATTTATACAATGGGAAAAATGCTTTTTAAGATCCAATTTCACTCCATTGACATTTGCATCGGAGTAATTTCACCCCACTCTCAAACCTTGAAATGGAGTGTAATTTCTTATAAAAACAGGTATTTCTTTAATTTCCCTCTTTGTGGGAGTCTGTGACAATATGCCTACTCCGGTTGGTCATTATAAAGGATAAAATCGAGTTCAGAGATGGTATTGAGAAATGAAATTTAGAGATGACAGTTGAAATTTACATTCAGAGATACTGCTCAAGCAAGTATTGACCGTTGGAGACCAGATGGTGCTTGAGATTGGTAATAATCCGAGATGTTTGGATGTTACTCGATGGTTACTATCATATTTAGTGTAGTTTTGGTTGCCGCAACAGGCGTTCATCGCTGTACAGTAAAGGTCCGTTGCGTACCTACTTTTTTTGTGTCAAAAACTGGCATCTCAATTGTAGTTGAAATACCCTCGTATAAAAGAGAGTTTTTATGCGCTTAGAGATCTGAAGTTTAAATAAAATTATACATGTAGCGTAGGGATATTTGACATGGTTTAACTTGCCATGTGCAACTACCGATAGTTCAACTTGCTCATTAACTACCCTTTACCTTCGCTACTAATCACCAGCCAACATTATTAATACCACACTCAAACACATCTCTAAGCACTGTCTCTAATTTTCCGAAACCACCTCTACACCTTCTACATTATGTCACCAATCTTGAACTGTCTTCTCAACTACCCTTGACAGAATCACAAACGACCGTTCTAAACCGACATTATTAATGCCTCACTTAAATATTTCTGAACATTGTTTCTAATTATATGAAACCACTCGTTAACTTAAATCTAAACTCCATTATCAACCTTCAACTGTCCCTTAACACTGCGAATAATGACCTCAGCCCACATTTTAATGCCTGCATATCTTTTGACTAAGTATATTCTATCATCTACCTTCAATTATCACCTCAACTAACACTGTGACCGATTACCATTCTCGTTCAGAATCATTACATCCCTGTCGAAATATCATCCTCGCCCAGAATCTTTATTTTCATCCCAAACGATCACCATCAACTAATCATTACAGTCCTCAATTACCACTGAGAGAGTTTCAAACCACCATACCTAGGTCGGCACTGCCTCATGACTCTTTATTCGTTCCCACTTAAACTCCATCTATTGTTCGATCTCATTTAATAATCATTCTCAAATATAAATCCTGGCATTTGGCCTGGGGGTGGTGTTTAAATGACATCTGTATTTCATTTATATCCCTATATATCAACCATTTAACTACCGTATCTAAACTCCACCGTAGGAAAACCTACATTCCTCAACTTTGTAGTTTACAGGTTGCATTTCTGTACAATTAAGTTTCAACTAGTTTGGATGTCAAGAAAATTTTACGATCTAAGGCTGACACGTTTCAAGAAGTCATTATACCCTTGTTATTCTTGGCTGTTCCCCTTCAATTAACGAGGGACAAGGAGCGAGACCAGCTGGAACCAAAAATAGCCGGTCGAACAATGCCTTGTCAAACGGAATTTGACGGATTTCACGTCCAGAACATTTCTAAACGTGTCCACAGGCTCGTTTTAATCGGCCGGCTCCGTTTTATTTGCCCCCGGTGCCAATTTTGGACGAAAGCCGTCCTGGAAAACAATGCGACGAGTGTGTTCGCCTCTGACGAGAGACAAAAGGACATCAGTATGATTGACCCTCGCAATAACAGGGAACGCCCTTTCATTTCCCAACGCGGGCATCTGTCCCAGGACAAACACTCGGGAAAAGCTTTTTCCGGTCTGTTTTTCCTATTTTCCTCTCTCTCTCCTCCCCTGTCAATACAACGAACGGAAACAAGGATTATCCAGCGTGTGCTCGCGATTCTTCGCGATTCGGGATTCGCGAACGCGATTAAGTTCTGGATCACGGCCAGTAAACACTCCGTGGGCGAATTCGGGGTCTATAAATACCGAGGACGCTCCGACACGCGATAATAATTTGTCCCAAAGAGCCATGAAGTCGGACGGACAAGGACGATTCAATGTGACCGAGGTTGTCGAATTTGACCTGCCAATTTCGATAAATTAACTCGCCGCCGCGGACGAGTCAACTCCACGGGCAAATACCGATTTTTCCTTATTCCAAAAATCATTCTTCATCTTATTCTGTCAAACCTATTCTCAAGAATCATGTATCGTTGGTTAAATGTTTTTCGTTTACAATTAGTTTCTAATAAATAATTTACCAGAGCGTTCTCATTGTTGGTTGTTTTGAAGTTCGGTGTGGGACCTCGTCCAGTTTTTCTATTTGCAAGTTTCGCGTCATTTTTGTTGATGATCTACTTCGGGCGGACTGTTGTCATTTGCGAATCAGGGTTTTAATTTAATTAGTCCAATTTAACCAATGGCGTGACGGTTTAGCGGGCTTGTCAATCGTAATGACGTCATTGAGTACGTAACTGAAGAAATAACTAAGAAATATAAGAAAATTAAACCGCCGAATATTTGCCATGTCTCGAGATACTCGTCTTGGCATTCGCCTATGCATAGACGTGCGGGGTTTGTATAACTACCCAGTTGTGCGGAAAGAGCGATTTGCCGAGTGCTGTGCGAGGCTCAACGTATGGATCAACCGTGATGGACAGTAGTGAAACTGGCATTGCTGCAACTGCTGTTAAAGTTTTGTCCAGTCCCTACAATCTTAATTCAAAAAATGTATTTATTTATATTTATATTTTTTGATTTACAGATTTATTTATAAAACAATTTATGAATCGTAAGAGAAGTTTTCCAAATTCGTAAACATAGAGGAATTCCAAAATAGTGGCGTTGGCCCAATCCATTCCTAATTTCAAAAACAAAATTGTCATTGTGTAAATTAATACATCTATCGTTTATTAATTGAAAATAAATAGCATTAAATAGAAATGTGCAGTTACTGTTGATTTTCGTAATAGTTGACAGTTGGTTCTGTATGACAGTAGGTATGTACAGTTACTGTTGAATCCCGAAGGTGTAGATGGTTTGAGTGCGGTTATATCACGAATATTAATGCCCTTTGAAACGAACAAGGAAACCAACAACAAGGCGAGCACCGAATACTCGTCGGCATTCGGCGAACATTTGCTCGGCATTCGGCGAAAACTGCATGTCTTGAGCCGTCTTCATATTTGGCTCATTCGTCATAGTGGAAATCAGCTAGATTGTCAATCGTGAAATGACTTCATTGATGAAGTGGCATTGATTGACCAATAACCTCAAATGTTAAAAGGTAAGAGGAAGCTAAAGAATCGAAAGGTTTGCTTATTGTCAACGACCTCATGGTTTATTTCTGTTTCGTCCAAGTTGGCTAGTGTGTTGTCCAATTGGGTCAGGTAGGGAATCCATGTTAATTTGTTATGTCAAAGTGGGAGTGGCTAATGGTCGTTAATAGTTCAATGACGTCAAAGTGGGCGGTGCTAAACTAGAGCTAATTCGTACATATCGTCGTACATAAAGGAGGAGTAAAATTTCATTTGTTTAATGTTCAAACTTCAGCGGCTTTTTCGCTTAATTAAGTTGAGCGACTGAGCCTCAGTAATTACGTCTAATCCTTATTTAATAAGAGTTACTTTAACTGTCTAATTATCATTTATACTTGGAATTTGCGTGTCTGTTACAATTTAGATTACTTATGCATTTTTCTTTTATAGGTAAGGTGCCATTCTGCACGTCACCACCTCCAAAGTACCCAGGTTAGAAACTTAAGATTTTTTATATTAACTGTGTGCCTAACAAAGGTCCGGGGGAAATTTGTTAAAAATCGCCTGGGAAAAGTATGAGAGGCGTCGTGAGAGTGAAACAACCGAATTCCGCGATCACACTCCCGCCTATAATTAGAATGTGAAGGGTGGAGGAAGAATTTCCATAATCCGGAACCCTTTTTCCCTTGATCAAAATCCGGTGGGTCCCGTGCCGCCTCCATCCCGGCCTAAATCTGGGGCTCAGGGCCCGCTTAATATCCAGATTACTACCCATTTCCAATGGCTCGGGGCTTTTTCACTTTAACAAATTGCCTTCCGGCCAAACATCCGGTCTCGTCTCAGTTCGGCCGGAAAAGATTTTCAGCTTAAAACCCGAGGGAGGCGGTGTCGTTTCCAGTTCGCACTTCCTTCTTTCCCTTAACGGCGTGCCAATATTGGGCATAGGAATCAATTAATAATTATCGATAGTTCATCTCATAGAAAGATAGATATAATACATGTAAAAAATTATCTTAAATTATATGTATACATAACGACATATCGAATTAGCATGCATCATTGTGCTCATACCAAATTGATATAGCAAACATCGATACTCTACCAAAAAATATTGAACATGCGCAATATATTGGAATTTTTGATCTTGGATGTATCAAATGCATAAATACTCCTTGATCAAATATATATTAATACAGAAATTTGAGATACATTATGGCCAATTACTGATCGATCAGTGGTCCAGTGACGTAGTCACACTGGATATATCAAATATATTTTCAATTTATACATTGGATATATCAATATATAAATACTACTTGACAAAATATCGATTTATACACAAACTTGCGATACATTGTGGCCAATGGCGTCATAGTCATAATGGATTTATCAAATATTTAAATGCTGCTTGCTTGACCAAATGTCGATTACTATACAAAATCGCGATACATTGTGGCCAATGACTGACCATTGTTCCAATGATGACATAGTGGGCATATGAACTGGCTTGGCGATCATGTAATGACGTCGTAGATTAAGTAACTTACAGTTGGCCAGTTTTCCAGTGATAATGGTCATGCCAATTTGTTAGTTAACTTTGTAATGACTCCAAAACGGAAGAAACTATTCGTTGATTAGTGACCTAAATATACTCTAAAAATAACGATCATATAAATTTAAAATTTATACGATATATCGATATTATTCATATTTAGGGCTAATATTTGATAAAATATCGATTTATAGAAAAGTATCTATACTGAAAAAACACACAAACATACATATAAAGCATTTACCTGCTATATATCAGATTGTTATTAATGATAATAAGGTCAAATTTTCTCTTGTGCATTCCATGTTAACAGTTTCACAAACAAAAGTTGCTTCCATTAAGGCTAATAAGCCCCTTTTAAACGACTTTCCGTACGGCTTGGAAATTAAAGCAAAGGTGTTTGCCTAGAGCGCATTCCCCAAGCGTGCACTTGTTTGAGCGTACGTATGGCCGTTTCCGAGGATTGCACACAACCCTATATCCATACCTCACGGGCTTAACTGCTTACACGTTACAACTGCAAACAGGTGGGCCGATTAGCGGAGTCCTTGCATATGCAAGCGCCCTTTTCCAAACAAAGTGGGAACTGGGAAAACACAAGGTACAATGTAAAAGTGTATTGTTCTGTCTGAAAAGATACCTCCCTACCAGATCATTATTCAGTATTTTCGAGAAGAAAACCTTGGTGGGATAAAAAGACAGCCAGTTATTTTCAAGCGAGGGGGAAATCGTTTGAAAATATCGCAGAGGAAGAAAACATCGCCTAGAGGGAGCCCATTAACGCGAGGAAAAGGGCTCCATAATTGAAACCGAAACGAATATTTAAACCGGCTTGAAATTCCATGTTATTTTTTCGGGCCGCCACGTCTCGATGTGTCTAAAGCCTATTAATATTCAATATCCTTCTGTTCATGAGCAAAAGCCGCAAGAGTCGATTTTCAATATCCTCTGCGTTATTGGATAAAAACCACAACATCAAGGCGTAACTTTTATATTCAAACTGGATCACTTGATACTCTTCCGATAGGCCATCAGTGAAAAACTCCGACGCACAATTCAAATAGAAGTCTTTCGTTTAATTATATAGTGTAGATAGATCGTTCGACCGATCAATATAAAACAGACTAGCCGATTGCAATTCATGGTTTTTAAAATCTACACGTCAGCTTATGAAATCAGCGTGGAAATGCCATAATATGGTCCTTTACTTTCTCGACGACGTCAAAATGGGCGTAGCTGGTATGTTTATCGTCTAATGACATGAATGTGGGCGAGACTACTAGTGGTTCAGTAGTCTAATGACATTAAAGAATGAACCAACTAGGTTAATTTCCCAATTACTCATGCTACTGCTCGTACATTTGTTTGATGACCTAGAGGATGACTAGATGGTTTACTGTCAAATAGCGTCAAGGTTGTGGCTTATTTGGTTTGATTGGCTATTGTCCAGTTCATGTGTAAGATAGTATATGTTGAGTGACGTCAAAATCCAATGACGACGAATCAGGTCTGCTTCTAATGCCTTGAAACGAAGCATGAAAGAAGGATTGAGGAGTAATAAAATAAATGAGTTAGCAGTAGTGAATGATTATCATTAATTAAAGAAGTACGTGAGCAAGTGAGCACTGTTTCGTCTGTCTGTACTCCTATCGGGTGCATGTGTCTTCTTAAGTGCTAACGTCCTGTCAGGAGTCTAACCCCAATTCTGGTTCAGTAGTGGTTGCCTTCCAGTAATACTTTGGTAACTTTAGAGATGGCTCTTCCATGAATCTCGCGTGACTCATCATACCTATGATATTGTTCCACTTTTGTCAGGACTTTCATGCAATTGCAAACAATCTTTGCTTTCATATCGCGGAGGCTAGAGCCTTTGGTGCTGATTGACTGTCAGATGGCTATTTTCCGAGAATGTATTCCTGGCCTATTTATTTCACTAGCGCATGTTCAATAAGCAAAATAAGGCGATATTTTGTGGTGGACCACCAACATTAATAATGTTACAGTCGTAACAGATTCAATTTTAAGTTAGGACTTTAGTAAGAAAAGCCTAGACGATGGCCGTTGTAATTGTATGCAAGGAACACACGAGATAAGGACAATCGCGTTTGTGGCCCGTTCTTCCTCGCTAGATAACATATATTTGTACTAGTTTCACTCCGATCCGGGGTATTTTTTCGGGTTAAGAAATTATTGGTGTCTTTTTCCAAAAAGGATGCAAGCTCAAATCTAGCAAGGAGGAAGCAGGTCGCACATCCATCCTTTCAATAAAAGTCCATTGCGGGACTTTAAACCCGATACCATAGGGAAAGAAATCGCGTCGGCCTCGGTCGGCGAAGCTCGCCCCACTCTCGACTCCCTGCGCCCCCGGCCTCACGACTCAGTCGACCTCCGGGCTTTGCACAGTGTGTACAAGCGAAGCTAAACGAGCCATTCAACGTTTTCACGCTACCGCGTCGGTAGAACGAGACACGCGTACGCGAGGTGCGACGTCGATCCTCGGAGTGTGCTTTGTGTGTGTGTGCTCTTCCCCTTGCACTGCCAAAGTGCCATCTGTTTATTTCCATTCAAGCTCGGACCCCATCCCACGATTGCGGACCCCTACGTCAACCTGCCCAAGTTATTTTCCGGTAAGATGTCAAATATAAAATGTAGTTTAAAAAGAAAGCCAATTCTACACGAAACACCTGCTTTTGGGCTGTTCCTACTCGATAGGCTCTACCTCTACACTACCTGAATTACCCTTGTCGTGCCCAAACGGTGAAAACTGACAGAACCTGTAGAATATTCCAAGCATAAATCAAAACCCGTCGGGATAATTATTGTATAACTTATTATTTATCTATATCCAGTTTATCAAGTCAAGGGCATTTACAACCCTTTCTCCACCTAGAAACTTAAGCAGCATTATTTCCAGGCTAATGTGCCATAGGTAATTACAGTCACACACTCGGGACCTACTTGGTTTTTTAACCCCCTTTCCCCACAAAATAATACTTATTTTAACGGTGTTTCTGCGGTGCTGTGCCAGTTGACGGCTTTCGACATAAAAAAATGTAGTAATGGCAAACATACTTAGGTTTTGATTTTCTGAAGATGGTCAAATTGCTTATTGATTCCTGACAACATTGCCGGTAGAACGGGAATGCTAATAATACATAATTGTAAATAAACAAATAAATGCACGCGTGGATTACAAAGAAAGGGTTATGATGGAAGAAGCTGATTGACAATTGACTAAGAATGGGGTTGGACGAGTCAAAGGATTGAGGGATTGATAGTGTAATAATAAGGTAGGATTGTGAATGTTCGCTTGAATAAGTTAATTTATTTCGGCTGAATGATAATTGATTGAATGAGATTTGTTAAGAAATCAACTTGTAAGAGGTTTTGAAGCTTAATGATTGATATGATGGATTATTGGTTAATTTGAAGTAATAAGCGATTGCTTTATGGAGTATATGTAAATATTGAATTTTTCAGTGTGAATGAGAGTTGTTACTGGGAAGCTTCTGCAAATGAATCAAACCAGAAATAAAACACATTTGTAGTTGGAAATACGGAATAAACGCCATTAAAAAGAAAAAAGTTTATAAATAAGTGAGTTGATATGTGGTGTCTGTAAGAAGTCGATGAATGTTTGTCTGTAAAGTAGTGAATGAATAAGATGAACCATTCTTACAGGAATGAACTAGGAAAATAAGTAACAGTCAAACAAATGAGAAGTGGTTCAAATAACGAGTTTGCGAAAGACTTAATGTTGACCTTGATAAAGGACTGAATGAATTAGACACTGGTAAAAAGTTAGTGTATGATTAACGATTAAGAACGATTCTAAGAGAATGAATGCATGACTGGGTGAATGAATAATGCGTGATTTGGTAAGAAAGTGTCTGAAATAATGAATGTGTGAATGAATGCGTGGCTATATATGCAAGATAATAAGCGAATGAGTAAATGACTGGGAAGAGTCTATGTATGAGTGGGTGTGGAAAGAAATGAATGAATATGTGTCTGCGTTAAAGGAGATTGACTGTATGTGTGACTGGGTATGAGAGTGAGTGCATGAACGAATGAACAAATGCGTGATTTGGTTAGAAAGTGGGTCTATGAAGGAATGAGTGTGTGAATGATTGCATGGCTGTGAGCAAGATAGTAATTTGAATGAGTAATTGCCTGGAAACAATCTATGTATGAGTGGGTGTGGAAATAAATGAATGAATACGTGTCTGTGTGAAAGGAGGTTGGCTGAATGTATGACTGGGTAAGAAAACGAGTATATGAATGAATGCGTGGCTGTGTAAGAGAGAAAGAACGTGTAAATGACAAAAACAATAAACGTTTTCACAATTAAAATTGAAAAATGTTAAGCAATACACTTATTTCTTTATTTACTAAATTTTATATATTGTTTAAGTAATTCAATTGGTTTACATCGCTTGTTATTTTTTTAATATCTGGTTCTATACTTGTAGAAGCTGTTTTGGCACAGCCTTTCGAATTTAAATGTTTCATTCTAGACCTTGTTGAACTTTTATTTACATTAAAGAAAAGGTTGGTTCAGACATACAGTTTACCTAAAGGTTACTAAAATACTTTTTTTAAAATGAAATTTTTCATTATTCGATTGCTTATATAAATCAAACAAATTTTCTTGTTCTTCTCAAAAGTATATTAACATGGACTACATCACATTGTCCAGAAAATGGATTCCGTATAATAGATAAAATTTTTATCAAAATTATCAATTTTTTGTCAATCTCTGCTCGAAATCTGTCATCAGCTCAAGTATATTTTTATTAATGTTTGATACATTTATTTTAAAATTCTTGAAGATATGGTTTTTTTTTTTTTTTTTTTTTAAACGAGGGTTCGCAACAGCAGATATGGTCTGTAACGTTGGAAAATGATCAAATTTGCATTCCCGAATTTGCAGAAAAAAAGGACACACCAATAATAAAAGTTTGAATTTTTTTATAACGGAATATTAAAAAAATATAGAATTATACATTCGATTAATTGACTAATATTGAAAAATTGTTCATCACATAAATTCATTATGTCGGCGTAGGTTATGTTAAGGGAACAAATGTCTAGAGAAACTAACACGAGATTGCGTTTGGAAGCGAATGACTGAATGATCGTGTTAAGTTGGCCCAAATGAGTGAGTAAGGGGAGAGTGATTTATGTGGGTTTATACATTTCTGATAGTTTAATTTTTGTGTTTGGTTTTGTACAATCCTTTTCGTATGAAATTCGTCGGTTTATTTTGCAATAGTTCAGTCGCTCTCGTCATCGAAAGGTTTTCCATGTTACGGTATCAGCCAGGGGAGATAAGTTTTACACGATCGGGAGTGATTAATGTATACAAGTGTGTTTGTTCAATTACACTTTTATGTTGTTAAGCGCCTCTTCCTGGTTAGTCATAGGGAGGAGGAACATCCGATTTCTTTATCGTGAAGTGGGGGTGTTGCAAGAGTTGTCAATTCGTAAAATCGCGGACGTGGCTCGGATTCTTTTCCAAAACGGCGTGTCGTTGACGATTTTCCCAGAATTTCCGTTTCAAATTAGGGCTCGATTGTGGAAAATGGAAACGCCCCGACGACAGAGGACTGACTCACGGACGTCGAGTCGGCGTTATTCGAAGCCGAGCCGTTTTAGCATGGGCTGCGTTTTTTTTCCCTCTACCACGTTTTTAAACATCTTAACATGCGATTCATTCGTTCCATCCGTTAGTGTCAGGAACTGCGCCTAGAGACATTTCCTGCTAATATGACGACCAGACGGCCACAAAAGACGTGTAACTTTCCAAATTTCACGGTGTATTTGACATTTGATGCGATTTCGTAACTGATCAACACAAACGCACTTCATTCCTATTATTAGGGATATGATAACCATCGTATAATGCTGGTTGAGGGAAAAATTGTATAATTGGCTACAAGTTTTATGCTGAATTGCGAGGATTCATCTTGAGAATTTCGGGTTGATGAACTTGCAGCTTGGTCATTTACGCCCGTTTCCGTTTCAAAACAGTGAAGATCGGCTAGTTAAACATTGAACTTTGCGAACCTGGAGAAAGAACGAGGGGAGAGAGAGAGAGAGAGAGAGAGAGAGAGAGAGAGAGAGAGAGAGAAAAAGAAAGAATGAATAGTTTTTTTTAAATCTTGCAAAAAAGGTAAAGAGGGAGGGAGAGAAGAGTGTATGTGAGTGATGGAAAGAAAGAAGACAGTAATGAGAAAAAACAGTAGAGCGAGTAAGTTAATGAATGAATATCGTTTTTACCGTTACAAGTTATTTTTAATTAATGGAGAATATCGTTTTATTTTAAAAATCTCGCAAAAAATGTCGAGAGAGAATCAATATCGAATAATATGTGGAAACAGTTCATCCGCTGACCAGATCGTTGTGTCGATAATAAATTTTTTTAGCATTGTCAGCGATTGTCCAAGCTGATTTTCATGCCGTTTTTAAGCAGGAATTGTACTGGGTGATGTGCATTCTCTCGGGATTTCAAAACGCTCCCTCTCCCGGACATCCGGACCGTTCATTAATGGGTCGTCTACGAGGGGAACCGTCGATTGGTTGAGTCACGCCGACAATAGGACCAGTGCACTTGAGCATAAATGATCGTGTAGAAATGATTATGATCAAAACGGAGTCGGGGTCGTTCCGTCCCTTACGAAGATTCTCTTTCTGTGGGTGGGGAGCGTTGTTTTTGACAAAGCAAGCCCTCGGAAGTTAAAGGGATGTCAGAATTGGGCATCTCTCGCAAGGTTTCGACAGCTGGAACGGGTTGTGCAACTCAAAAAAAAAAAAAAAGGAAAAATAGAAAAAAAGGGGGGCGTTCTCTGCTGGCCGGAAAGACTGTTTCAGTTCGACCGGTTACGCCCACGGCACCCTCCTCTTCTGTTTCTTATACACTCCAGATGGATATGACCCGAGGAAATATGTACATGGGCGTGAAAATAAAAATTGCGATCACCACTGGTTTGAGTGCGTCCCAGATGGACAGAATTAAGCACCTGCGGGTCCGCTAGGCCATGTTTTAAGCGAATCACCTGATATATGCGAAACAGAATCATACAACATTTCTGAAAATCTTGACGGTTAGTGTTTCTATTGTTGGCTACGCAGAAAAAACAGCTCAAAAATTCGCTCCCACTGGACTCAATCGTTTATTCTTTATTCATTCACACACTAATTTAATCATTAGTTCGTTTATGCAATCACACATTATTCTTTATCATCCAACCTAATCATTCACCTGCTGAAATATTTACACAATCAGAAATTCACCATTTTACGTAATAATTTACTCAATCAAATACGATTGAGCGATTTATTCAAACTTCACTCAACTACACCTTCGCCTGATAAATCCTTTATTCACGCATATGAATGCGCCTACTAAGCCATTGTCTCATTCACTTGTTCATATTATTTGCTTTCGCCTGTGTAGCGATTCACGTAATACTGAACAATCTCTCGTTCACCTTCTTACTCATTTGTCAATCATTATCTCATTCAATCACTCATATTTTCTTCGTACAATCACTCGTTTATTCTTAACTCACCTGTTAAATGATTTTTTCATAAACTCCATATTTTCATCGTTCACCGACTTAATCGTTCAGAGCTTGTTTCCTTTTTTTCCAACTTCAACTTGGACTTAAAGTTAAACTTTCCACATCATCACCTAGACGATTAAATATTATTGATCATGTAAGTATTTCTGAATTATAGTGTAGTGAGCCCGGACAGGCCCATAACGACTTCCGAGCATAGTTTTTCTTCTAAAGATGAAGAGGTACATAGAGAAACATGTTAATATTAATTCTTACTCATTATCAAAGGGTTAAAGAAGCGTAGGTAGATCAAAAGGGTAGCAATGTGTTTAAAAATGCAAGTATTTCCGTCCTCCTGAGCATTAAGGGCTTTTCTTCAATTTTACAACTGTACAGGATATCTTTTTCCTTTTAAATGTGATTATGCTGTCTGCTGTCCTCCTTTGCCGCCAACCCTCGGGACGTGTCCTGAAACTTGTTTATCTTTATTATTATCATCAACGTCGTACGGCCTCCGCGTTTCCGCTTCCTCCATTTTCAAAAAGATACCCGGGACACGAGTTAAGCCTCTCATTCCTTAAGTACTGAGATTAAGCCCCGGAGCGGGCGGGAAAACTTGCAAAGTGTTCCATTTCGCCTGGAAAGCCCGTCCTTGGCCCAGTGTATCGGTGATGCAATTTCTCTTGTCGATAAAAGGAAAAGGTTCTAAGGATTATCTTTTTTTCGTGGGTTTCACCTCTTGAAAAAATGGAGTATTGCACAAGGGTCGAGAGCATGACTCAAATCGGTTTGTCTCGGAGTGTAAGTCCCTTCTCCTCTCCTTATTCGTTTCGCGAGTGGGTGGGACATCACGTGTACAAATTGCATGTTTACAAGGTACGTGTTCACGAACGGCTCAATGGGTGACGTAGCCGGTTCTCTCTCTCATTTGGGCCGATCTTGAACTCTAATGGTGATCAACCAGGTGGAAGGGGTTGGAAAGTGAGTCAAATGGAATTCGAAATCCAATGACTCAACCGGTCCCAAACCCGACGTTTGACGCCGACGTTTCCCCTGGCGCTACTCGGGACGAGTTTCTAATTCTAATCGGGTCGTCAATTTATAAATACAACCATGGCATTATAAATCCTTTCAAACGTCGCTGAAATGACAGCTGCGAGACCGGTTTCTTCCGAGCGTCTCTGATCCGTCTGATCCCGCTGTATCACAAGGTCATGCTGGTCAGTACATCTTCATACATTCAAACCCTCACATATTAATTCATTCCCATACACATTAGCAAACTCAATCTCGTTTAATGGAGAAAAACAACAAATGCATGGTTGAACCAGGTGAATTAGTGATTGGATTGGAAAGGGAGAGATTGAAATGGTCGATGAGTGAGCGACTCATAATTGAGGAATTAGTAACTGAAATAGGAAATTAAGAAGAATATGTCATTGAGTGTGTGAAAGATTGAACAGGTGGATGGTTAATAGATGGACTAGGAAACAGGTGAGAGAAGGATTAATTGAACGAACAAATGAAGGTGTAAACGAAAAAATCTGGATAAGTAAATGAATGAGCAAATGAACTATTGTATGTTAGGGTGAAGGACTGAGTGACGAATGAACAAATGAATGATGGGCTGAATTGTAGTGAGATGAAGTAGCGAGATATTGAACAAGTGAATGAGTGATCGAGTGAATTAATGAATAGTAAACGATCAAGCTAATTGAGTAAGTTATTGAATGAATTTCGAAATTTGTGAGTGCGTGAATGTTTGAACGAGAGGTTGATTATGTCGAAGCAGAGAGTTAGAGTGAGGTGATGTGCGAATGAAAAATAGGTGGATCATTTAAACTTGCTCACTCACTCAATCACTCTAGCGTTTATACATCGCCTCGGAGATTTTGTTGCGTTCAGATGTTTGAGCACTTGTTCAACAAAGCTGCTACATCTTGAGAGAAGGTTCTTGGAGGTAGTGTTTACCGTTTGTCAACTCGACATTTCTATTGATATCACTTAACAAGCCGCAACATCCAAGGCCGTTAAAGGCAAAAGTAGAAAAAGAAACAAAGTACCGAATATATGCCCGTTTCCCATCGGAATCATCTCACGTTCCGATGTACAATTAAAAGGTAACCGTCTCGCAGATATTATCGCACGGCCGACTATTTATAGATGAGGAGAATGGAAAAAAAGGCCGGGGGTGGTGGTGTCGGGCCGAAATCACCATAATGGGACTTCCTCCTCCGGTCCAAGGTTGTCGGATCGCCCTGTGGACCCCGCCCGGCCGCGGGTTGAACGCCCTGGGATAAAAACCGTCTTCTGGATATCAAATAACAACAACTCGTCACGTTATTGTTCGATAGTAAATAATATTTTATTTACAGGTGTGACGATGCGGGAGAAGAAAGGAGGCGCTCTGAGCAGAGTGCAGAAGATCAAGAAACGCCTGAGCCACAGCTTCGGAAGATTATGTAAGTACCTTTTCCGCAACAATCACGATTCGAATTGAACGTTAATCTCGGGTATCTCAAATCTTCAGTGGTGGATCATCCGAGAGAATCCTTCAGGGTTTACCCGTCTGGTCTCCATTGTCGAATTCCCATTCTAGATGACCTCTGACATCTGAACCTAAGCTTTCCGTCCTCCGTTATTGTTTTGTTTCAATTGTTTTCCCTTTGCTTGGTTGGATTAATCAAGGGGTAAAGAAAGGCTTCAGTGTCTTGTGCCGAAGAGTGTAAACACTTTCAGAGAACGCGAATCCAGCGGAGGTGTGAGTCATTCCGTCCTTGACGACCGTTCTCCCACCTGGCTCTGTAAGGACTGCCCCCCGCATTCCGAAGCGGTTTCCTGGACCTGATAACTCATTCATCTAGGTTTGTCAGCGGAAAACAAACAAAGGGACTCGGTGGATCGCCCTGTCTCGTTGTTTAACCGCTGTAAAATCCAATCTACGGTTTTTCTCTGACATAAATAATTAAATCCATTCATCCGTTATAGCAATTTATATAATTAAAAATTTAAGACGTACATGTGGTGAACTATTCACGAGTGGGCTTTTCTCTCCAATTTTCGCGTAACGTCTCGCTTTACCTCTGCTACGCCTAATGAGGTATTTCTGGCTTTAGAAGCCGAATCATGATCAATAGAACAAACATCTAGGCCCAGTTGTGATAATGACAAGAATAGCGTTTACGAGGTCGTTAGTCACCAAAATGTAAACAATAAACAAATACTGGTTAGATATGTTTCAATAAAACAACATTGACAGGAAAATTCACCTTTCCTGGAATTAGACAAGAGAAAAACGATTGATTATCGAAAATGAAAAATCTATACTTCTACGCTATCAATCGATTATTGTGCCGAATATATTTTGGAAGTCTTACTCAACGTCATAACGACGGCAATGTCGATTTTAATAACGATCGTGTATAGTAAATCGAAAACACATTATTGATACTGCCATAGAATTCGATATGACTTTAAGCTTCTTCAACATAATATAGAATATAGATCGTGTTTAGTAATTCTTTAGGCAGGAATCTGAATTCACAGTGGCAATGCCAGTATGGATAATCCTATACTGATGCTAATTTCTATCTCTATTATCGATAGTTCTACATAGGTATCAAATTTAGTATCGATAATACTTCTCTTCATATAAATGATCAATAACACCTACTCACCCCACCCTAATTATTTCTATCGATAATACTTTATCGTTGGTCTTAATTACTTTACTTCTCATTTAAGAGAGTAGTAAGAGACTGTAATCACCATATAGTTATTCGTATCGAAATTATCGCAACTCTAATATTGATACATAGCATCAACTTACTGTTTCTGCGAAAGCAATTGTTAAAGCAATAGTCATAGTATCAATACATCCAACATGGATATTTAAAAATTTGACGCGAGTATCGATAATACGATATCGAACTGCGGGATATATCGACTACCGATTGAAATATATATTCATTCTTTAGTCAAGATGTACGAATTTCGATGTACGTGTCAATATGGTTGCTATCCAACGTGGAAATTCGGCACTAAGAACGGTAGTAAGGTAGATATCTATGTCTGTGTATGTACTATAGAAATAAATAGAATTCCCTGGGTCATAAGCATCGATCATATGAATTTATGGACGAGCCAATATAAATATCGATAATTACATACACATATCTAGTAAGCTTTGAAAAGTATAAAGTATGATTAACCATTGAATAGCGAACACAAAATATCATTGGAAAGTCATACCTAGTAACACTTGGGAAGGTAAATATAAAAAAGGGTATATCGAAAACAAATATCGATACTATAAGATGACCATATCTTGCGATCCTTAGAAAAACTTGTCTTCGACTGTTAATCATAAATATCGAACGAAAAATATCGATCTTTCGATACAATGGAATATATTGAACAATATTTCCGTATTATTTAATATCGTAAAAACCATAGTTCGTTAGGTAGTACGGAGAAGTCAACATAGAAACATAGAACTACGATCATAAGATAGTACCGAACAAAGTAAAGTGGTTATTACTAACCATGGTCATAAAATAAATATCAATGATTAAATATCGAATATAGGGAGCAACATAAGCCGATACTATAGATGGCCATATCTACAGATCGATCGTTATAAAATTTCATACCTACCATTAAGACATAATTGAATATCCAAAGCAAGGATGATCTGATACTGCAATTCCTATGCATCTACATGTCCAGTAGGCGAAAATATCGATAACGTGGTATTGAATATCGTCAGAAAAGTATCGATGCAAGCCATAGTCATACATTTAGAAGTCGTAGAAATCTAAATACGTATATAGATTGTATGGAATATTTACTATCAAAAAATAAAAAACCGATTTTCTTTTGAAAAAACGATCATTTGACCGGAAGATACTCGTCGTCGACGATCAAGTATGGATTTAAAAAGCCAAATATCGATGATTAGAACACAATCGAATATTGGTCGACAGTTTGATAATGGCATCGAAATATCGATTCGACTATCGATGCTGTTTGCTAAAATGATTCTTTTCTCTTCTACATATTTACAGTTTTGCATTTGTCGATTTCATCATGGAAGTATCGATATTATAATTCAATCTCGGCTTATCGATTCTACTATCGATACATTCGTCTTTTTGTTTAAACCACTCTACCGATGTAGTTGGCCTTTGAGGCGATGGGAAAATGAACAGGATCGCTCTTTAATAAGGTTATTCAAATCAAAGGATTCGCGTTTTTCCATTCCCACGCTTTGCGTTTTTTAAACATGCTGAAGGTCTCGTTGGAAAATCCCACCTCTACAAACGGAATCACATAAATTAAAGTAGATAACAAGAGCTAACAAGAAAGACCTTTAACAAATAGCAGATATGCATAAGTTTATATATCCAGTCAATTATTATAATAAAATGAAAATGATAGTAATTGATAAAACTATTCCTAAGTTTGTTTAATCTCTTCAAGGACTTGAAATTTCTTTGGCTGACTTGGTGAATATGTAATCAGTATGCTTGTGAGGCTATTCTTACGGTAATACTTTTTTTATGTAAAACCATGGAGATTTCAGCAGGTGCAAAACGCGCATAATAAAAAACGGACAGGCTTTAGTATTTATAATAACACCTGCCCGACCAGTTTAGGTCCAACCAGGAAGGCCGTCGAGGTCCTCAGGACACGGCCTCCTGTTTGTTCTTCGTCTTCGTTGTTTAATTGATTTTTCGGAAAATCCTGGAAGTGGACCTCATTGACCCAGTTGGAAAGGACGCCGGCCTCGCTCGAGATTTCCGACTCGGAAGCCTGGGCGCGCGCCTTCGAGGACCCGCCTCGTCCTTCGACCTGACGGCGTCCTCCGCAGGTCTGAAAAGAAAAGCCCCGTGTTTTCTGGACCGTGCGTCCTTAAGAGCAACTCGCGTTAATTGACGGGAGGTGAAATGTATTTTAATTTTTAAATAGTTCTTGTTTTTCCCACAAACCACGTCGGAACTGAAAAGCTTTCTGTAAAGAGAAACTACAATACTTGACTCGAAATCCCGTGATTACAGCTCTGATGATAAGGACAGAGCGATTAGATCTGTCTTCAATTACAAACGAAAATAATTGAACCGCTCAGTTCTTCAAGGATACCATAATATCTCTATAACCATCCATTGTGTAACCATCGTTACTATTATCATCAATATTTAGCTTTCTATATTTAAGTGTTACTTTTTCGAAATTAAGGTTACTAAAGATATTACTATCAATGACTCAAAGAATTTTTCAATATGTAATAGTTGAACATTGGTATTTGGCTTCTTATGGAATAGCAGCTGTGGTCATCAATAGTACAGAGTTGACAACATCGATAATATAGTCATCTATATTTAGCTACTATCGATATTATTAAAGTCTCCCCATGTTTCTAATATCCATAATGTAATCATTGGAATTGCTAACCACCCCTTAGATGAGCACTGTCTACGGTAAAAACCTCCTGTCGAGCTCGGCTTACACCTGCCATGTGTATTGGAGGGACGCCATAGGCTCAGCTTGGTGGTCCGATCTGAATATTTAGCTACTATCGATAATGTAGAGTTATCTATATTATTTATTAGATTAGGTCTATAAATGATTAGATTTAGCTATTTTTAATAATCGATAGTGTCGCATTATCGATACTTTCATACTTTATTGTGACCTACGTATCGATATTTGGCGTTTTATATTCCATACTTCATCATCTCTATTTTATTATCATAAGTAATAAAATCCCTTAGTACCACTCAGGACCATCGGTTCTAACTAATATCGATATTTTGCTTTTTATATTCAATTCTTCGAAATTAATGTTATTAAAGATGACTAGCATCGATTTATTTTTATATTGCATTGTGTCTGAAGTATAGAGTATTGCGTTTTATACCCCATACTTCATCATCGATATTTTATTACATTTGTTTCTCCCTTAGTACTACTTAGGAGCGTCGATACTAATATCGATATTAATCAAAGTATTGATATGTAGCTAATGTGGATAGTCATACTATCGATATAAGGCTTAGGTTAGTATAAAATTATCTTTTAGAAAGTATCGATACTCAATAGTCAGTCAATGTTATTTAGGAGCTTTTGATAATCGATAGTTTCACATGTCGATATTTTGAATCATATATTCGATTATGTACTAAACATCGAAATTTGTATTTCAATATTCGATTGCGCCCTAACCATCCATATTTGGCTTTTGGAATCCATACTTGGCAGCCGACAACCATTAACTCCGATCAGTTTGTAACTTGTTGGTTTTTTCCAAAGAAAATCGATATTTTCTTTTTTGATAGTCAATATTCATACAATCTATGTAAGATACTCAGTTTTCTGAAGATTCTATCCTAACTCAATTCTAGCCAGTATCGTATCGATATCTTTCTGACTATAATCGATAGCATCGTATCGATATATTTCAGCTGGACATATACTTACGTACGAATTGCAGTATCAAATCATCTTTGCTTTCGATATTCGATTATGTGGTAAGGGTCGTTTGTTGCCCGATATTCGATATTTAATGATCGATACTTATTTCAAGACTGTGGAAGTTAATAACCATATTTTACTTTCTATGTTGGGTAAAATCTTGTTATTAGTTCTGTATTGAAATTATTGTATATTTTTTGGTCTATATTTTTATGTTACATTTTCTCTTTAGTTATTATTCTGAGATCGTGAGGTGCGGTCTGGTGTGACGTAGTTTATAGAAACAAATTTCTTTATCATGCCAACGTTTCGATCTTTTTTGAGATAATCTTTGGTGCTTGTGATTTATAAATGTTGTTTAACTTAAAAACAACGTTTATAAATCCCAGGTGCTGAATATGATCTCAATAAAGATCGAAACGTTGGCATCATAAAGAATTTTTTTTAAACCCACGTTACTCTAGATCGCACCTCACGTTCAACAAATAATCATTGGCTAACGGTCACTAAACCCCACACATGTCTCTCTAGTATCAAACTATTGTTTTTATGATATTAAATAACATGTTAATATTGTTGTGTATATTACATTGTATCGAAGGATTGATATTTTTTGTTCGATATTATTTGGTTAACCGTCGATGCCTAGCTCTAAGGATTACTAGGGTATGGCCATCGATATGTACCTTCTGACCGGTTCTACTCATTTTATGACTGTGACCATCGATACCTTGCAGGTATCAACATTTCCCATCATATTTGCGATAGCGTTACTCTATGTTTTTTTTGGAACACTATGGACTTTTAATCTGAACGACTGAAGTTCCCTTCGTGAAGGTTAAAACGCTGCAACGTTAAAATTCCATTAACCTCCTGTCAAAAGTCGATTTGCCCGGCGGAAAATCCGACAAGGAAAAATGATTTATGTTCAACCTTCAGCGTATCGGCCAAATGTAATTTACCCGTCAAAAACGATGGAAAATGGAAAATAGCCATCGTGTTACTTGCCAGTCGGTGAAAATTAGGAATACTATTGTGAAAACGAAAAGAGAATTTTGACAGAATAGAGTACCATCCTACCTCAGGTCAAAAAGGTAGAGGACAGTGGGCTGAAAGGATCTGTAAGAAGACCTGGTCGAAGGTATCAGAGGAATTGAAAAGAAAAAGCAGTCTCCGGCCGAAGGAAATTCTTTATAAACGATTCAAAAATTGATTCACTTCCAGTGATTTGACGTTTTAAAAATTGATTTTAAAGAGCCCAATTGTTCCCAGATGGCAAAGAGCAATTGACCCGAATGTTATCTTCTATGATTCACGACATGCCAAGATTTATTTTTACTCGGCAATGTATTCGACGGGCCTAAACAAAAGGCAGGTGCGTACGGCGCGCGTGTGCGTGAGGCATCACCGGCTTCTGGTTTCACAAACCGGTCCTCGGGTGAACCTTGTCCCCGGAACAAGGTTATCTCTTTAATGGGGCCTCGTTTGCTGTTCATTGTTTTTTTGTAGTTGCATATTTTTAAAAGTTCTCATCCTTTAATTAGCCCTGGTTTCCAGGCTGTTCGGGTTGAACGGCCTTTTAGTATCCTATTCCTTCAAATCGTACTCAGGGAATGAAGTCGAGAAAACGACGATGGTGTGAGAGAGGGGAGACAGGCTGAGAGCGAGATGCATAGATGATGTTCCTGTCCATAGCCGTCACCCCGATTCCTCCGGCGCTCCGGTCGTGCCTGGAGGCTGATGAAAAGCCCTCGAGATCAAAAACCGTGTCATCCGTAGAAAGGTCACGAACGGGGCGGATTAACTCTCGACTCTTTCGCATTCCGGATTATAAACGAAATCGGACGCACGCGCACGACTCCAATTTCGAAACAACGGAGAAAGTTTTTTTACTTATTTTTAAACAACAAGTACAACTTCTCTCTGAAGTCGATTCAGTACTATAGTAATAAAAAAGTTAAGTGGTCGATAATAGCCAGTATACTAAAGTATCGATTTTCGATTCCCTAATTACCGATATTTAACTTCTAACAACAATCGATATTTTGATGTGGGTAGTAACGAGATCTTACCCTATTTAATAGTATTGAAGTTTTGATATTTATCATTTAATATTCGAATTTATATTGAGTATCGATATTTAATGTTTAATTATCGATTACTACCTAAGTTTTACGATGGATTGCTAGGTATATCCCTCTAGTAATGGTATTTTATTTAACCTACATCTACATTTATATTTCCATGATCGATACATGCTGAGTACTGATATTTTATGGGTAATTACGGATGCCTGCATTTTTGAGTATTACTATGTATCATTATATAGTATCGATATTTTAAAATCGATGTACGATACGTAATATATTTACGATTATATAGTATAACCATCCATCTAGAGTATGGAATATTGATTTTTTTCATTGTGACTTTCGATATAATATATTTCCTTTTATTCTATAGTTATTAATCGATTCTATTTTATAGATATTTTTTCGATTTTATATGGTTCGTCATGTGCACCTTTATTTCTAACAATTACTAGTTATAGCCATCACTGGTATCGACATTTTGCGCTCTGTAGGTCATCGATAGTTAATTATTGGTGCTTAGTTTCTTACGGATTACTAATGTCACTATCGAAGTTATGTTTTCTCTTCGATACTGATAGTCTCTTATGTATCGATTTATTTCGACAGTATATAATTAAGCAACAATAATTATTTACTAGGTATTTCTCTGCATATGTAGTATCGCATCAT
>CM077110.1:17230474-17255643 GCA_039619505.1 Cimex hemipterus | reverse complement strand
ATTAATTGTTTTTCGGCTCTTAAATATTTGAAAAAAGTAATTAGAAAAACAATTAATACACTAGAATTGATATCAAAAGATTACGTTTCTGAAATTTACTGGCCCGTAGGTTTGGAAATAGAAATTAAGAATCACCATAGAAAGTTTTTTAACTTTAAAAAAAATCAAAGTTCCTTCTATTAAACCGCTTATTTTATAAGTTTAGTATCTATCACATCTTATTAGAAATTTAACGTAGTTTTCAATGTTACCAACGGGATTTGCCCAAATATTTTAATTTTGGAGTTACAGTTTATTACGTTCATTGACATTACCGCAAACCTTAAAAATCAGAGAAAGTGGAATAACTCCTAAACTGTTGAGATTCGGACCGTAGTCAATTAGGACTTTTTGGTCCCATTTTAAATGTGGAATCTACTGGAAAAGTTTGTAACGCAGGTAGCCGAACACCCTGTAAGGCAAAAAGGAAAAATTCGAACGGTTGTAGGTTGCGATGAGGATAAGTTCATGATAGCTGTAGTGGTTGTCGTAATTAGCCGAACCTGAAGCCTGCCTGGTCGTGGCTTCGAATCCCCCTCGTGACTCTAATTTTTCATCTCAACCAAAACCATCAGATAAAAAGAATAATTAATTGTAATAATTTATATGGTCAATCCTTCTGGTTTTTTATTGTTTTATTCATTTATTGTTTGAGTTATTTGTTTTTCTTTCTTACTCTTCCTTCCAACTCGTTTCTACCTCTCACCTTCATTTTTTCTCCTCCTTCTTTCTTTATCTGTCTGAGTAAACCATCAAGAAACAACTGTTTTTTTTCTTTTGTCTAGCTTTGTTTCTTCAGTAGAAGACCACGAGCGCGGTTTCCAGAAGGATCGTACGTGTCTTGCCCCCCAGTTGTAAAAGTCTCAGACAAACTCAAGTCCATTGTGCATCCGGTTTTGTTCCGATTTCCTCCATGAGGAAGACCCCCTCGCCTCTGGCCGAACTCTGTTTGCAACGGTAATTGCAAATGAAAAAGCCAATTATCGCGTCTCCACGGGAATGGGACCTAGTTTCTCCCATTTCGGCCCGCGCCGTTCCGTTACTTGTCCAATCGGCACGTACCGTTAACGGAACCCCGTGGAAACACTTTCACAGCCGCCTGCGAAGATTCTTCTTCTTTTTCGTCGGGGAGAAGTACAGAAAAAAATATGCGAACCCGTCAAGAAACGGCCTTGTTTCTCCGAGGAAGTGGAAAACTCCATTTCCTGAAAAATAGGAGGGGAATGGAAAAAGTTGGCAAAGTTTATCACTCGAAGGGGGCGAACGGCCGTTCCTATTTTTTCCTAAGCCCTTTTCCCTTTGTGAGCCCACAAAAGCGGTTTTAATTCTTGATTTTATGTCGAACAAGTTCATCCTTTGGAAGAAAAAAAAGTTGATAGACCACAATAACCAACCCAGGAAAAACTTAAAACGCAAATAATAGATAACGGGAACTTCGCGATCCCGGTCTGTAAAATGCAAATTAAAACTTAAAATTTACAGAACTTCTTTACCCTCACTTTTTTTACCGGTCTGGAATTCTATTTAACAAGCAATTAAATCTTGACTTGGTAAAGTTTCGACGCTGGCAGGGCCACTGACAGAGAGAGATAGAGTTGTCGGCCCTAGCTAAGATGCTCGTTGGGGACCGTCTGAAGCATTTCAGCCCTTTCGGGTATCTCTTTACGCGCGGCATACTGTTGAGAGCACAATGTTAACCAACCCCTTCTGACGCGTTGAGCGTTTCTGTTTGATTAGTCTGTGGATTTGGTGGCTCACCGAACCTCACGGTGTTCCCACTATCTACCGGGAGCGGAGGTGAGTCCGCTCCTAACTTGAGAAACCAAACATGTGATAAGGCCTGTGTACCAGGTGCGCACGTTAAAGAGCCTCATGTTTTAAAGACATTGCGACCCTCCAATGGAGACATGTATGACGCTGATTGCCATATGCATTTTTTATGCATCCCATTTTCATCTCAAGTGACTATTCTTTGAAGAATAGGCTCGGTTTTTTGCTAGACGAGCAACGAAACGCGTGTCTCAAGGAGCTTTAACTTCTGTCGCTCCCGACCATGAGGGGGACCCATAGGTAAAGCTTTCTGACTTTTCCTCTGTTCCTTGATTGTTTTGACACTGTAGTTGCCTCTTGCTTTTTTTCTAACCTTTGTACCCATAACGCTAGAGAACTTATTTTAGTAGCTGATCCCATAATGATTTCAGGCTTTCATATCCATTGACAATTATTATTTACGTTCAACTTAATACAATGTTACTAATAAAATTAATTAATGCTCCAATGTGGTCTTAAATCAGAATGTGATGGTCTGGTGGCCATTGTCCACCTTTACATACAACGTCCCTTGTTAGAGCTTTACTGCGAGGATCATGAATGGGGCAGTCGAATAAGATGTGGTCCCATGCTTGTTGAGGTCTCCCTGGATAGTCGCATTCCGAGTCCAGGGTTATGTGGAACCTACGGAGATATTCTCTAGTTCGTCCATAGCCTAAGTTGGGTTATTTGGTGATGTTTCAGTTCTACTGGTAGGAAGAACATTTTAGTTTGAAGATCTTTAGTAGTACTCCTCTAACATTCGTTTCATTTCGACGACTTGGAGGTGACGTAGCTTTTCGGCATTACTGTGATTATGTCTAGGGTATCATGAGCACTGCTCTTGCGTTTAGTTTGCAGCGAATTGTGCTTCTCTGACTGTTTGATAGTGGTTTTCTTCTACCTAAGGCTTAAGGACATCGTTGTCAATTAGAGGTGAAGGTCTTCCTCGGGGCTCGGGTTCCAGTTCGGTATCCCTTCCGACAACTTATTGTCCGGCAGCCTCAGCTGATGAATGATTTTAAATTCGTAAAGAAATACAGCACGAAAACCGTGCGTTTCTATGTTCATATTCGGTGATAGTGAAAAAACGTGTGGAATAGATTGGGGAGCTCATCATTATACTATGATGCGTGAATAATTGTAAGTAAACAACAGAAAACTCTCTCTTCTCTGAATTTCTGAAACTGTAAAATCGTAATTTCAAGTGAAACAACCCAATTATTAGAATGGCAACTTTAATAAAAAGGCCGAGACGTGAGATTTAGTGATAAAGCGTAAACAATCACGGTTTATTTATTTCTAAATTGAGGATCCTTCTCTTTTAGTACTGTTTAAATTGTAGTTGGACGGCGATTGTTGATTTTTCAAGCCACTCTGTGACTCATGTCTAAGGGCTCCGTGTTGACCCGTAAGTGCCAACGATAAAAATCCACTGTTGTGTTTACTTTTTGTTCTCTCTTTATTTTGCGTGTGTGCAACTTGTTAATTTCACAGGCGAGAGTGGGGGACGTTTTTCTATCATGTTCCGCTCAGACAAAGTGCGCGATGCGCATCGCGATGGTGACTCAGCCGAAGGTCGACGGATTATGCAAACGGCCGACGCTTAAATACAAAAGAGATTCACGACTATAATCGCACTCCGAGCGGACTTCCTGCTTATTCAATCCATAAAAAATTGCGTCATTTGACGCTTGGGTAAAACATGGTTAACTTTGTCGACCCTCCTAAGATTTGACGGAAACGGTCTCCTCTCGAAGCCGTCGACGCTTCGCAACTAAAGTCCCCGAGGGCCGTGGGGGATGGATTCCGATTTCTTTTTCGGAGGGGGCCCTCGGAACCCCCGGACCCGGGGGTGTGGTGTACGATTAATTTGAAATGGCGGTCGGGAACTGCGGTCCCCTCTAATGGACTCTCCTGGGGGGCTCCTGCCTTATTCACGAGCTCTTTAATTTTTAACCCGGAGGGCCAATCGGGAGCCCCCTCCCAACCCCCCGAACGCGGATCTTCTACGAAATTGGATTAGTGGGGAAAGTTGGAATTGGAAGGAATTACTAATCCCATGCTTGGATTCAGTAAAGTCATCGTTTTTAAAAGTGCCAATATGTTTTGTCAATTATAAGGCCGTTATTATTGTACCATTAGGGTGTTTTATTTAACAGTATACTTAGGGTGTATAACACATATAAAAATAGTAGTTTGGGTTTAATTGTCAAATGGTCCAATAATGTCAATTTCGAAGGTTGGTTCGTCCAATGTCGAAAAATCAAGATGGTTCGTCGACTTGTGATGTCAAATTTATATGGAACTGTTTTCTATTGACTATGTGGTCATGAAATTGCATAAGCTAATGAACTGGTTAATTAAGTGTTCATTGATGTTAAAACTGTATGTAAGTCAACGTGGGCGTGGCTAGGTAATTTGTAGTAAATTGTACATTGGTACAAAATGGCTATGGATAATCTGATTGGTTACTTGTCTATAGACGTCGTAGATCGGAAACCCTGCTTTGGATGTACAATATGATGGTAAGACCTATTCTTACATATGGACCCATAGCCGGGGCCGATTAAGCGGAACAAATAATTAATCCCCGTACACCACATGGTAATGTGGACAGCACAGAAAACCATTATTAGTATTATTAACGAGAAACTTTCATCAAGAATAAAAACAATTGAAGAGATAGGAACAAAACAATAAATGACCATCCAATACTCATGGCTCCAAGGGAGGACATGAGCAGGACTTTTGAATTTAATCCAATTTCCAAATAAACCTAGGTACCAAAAATAATGGGAACGAGAGGAAAACACCTCCTTTAATAACGCACCATTTTTTGGTACACAGATGGAACATGGAGAACAGAAGAAGGTACAGAGGTAGTATTATTCTGCCCTGGAGCCAAATACTCAGAACCCATGGGAAAATAAACCAGTATGTTCCAAACTGAGATCTACGCAATCCACAGATGTTCTCAATTCAGCTTAAATAGAAGGAAGAGTACAAAAACAAGAACATAGCTATCACGTCACACAGCCAAGAAGCCTCCAAAGCAGTAAGGTCCCATATCATTAGTTCCAAGAACAGCAAGATATTAGTTACGCCGAACAAAAACAGGCTCTGCTAGGTCGCAGGACATGTGGAAGTAGAACGCAACGAGAGAGCGGCCATCCTTGGAAGAAAAGAGACTTCTTACTGCTGTTAAAAACACAATATCAATGACTGCTTCAGACAGAAGGATAAAAAGAAGAATCAGCGAAGAATGAAACTCGCTCATTGGACACAATCAATCCAAGAACCGCCTGACAAATTTCAGAAGAAAGAAGTGACAGAATGTATTAAAAGAAGTAGGAAAAAAACTGTGAATCTTAAAATGTCTTAACTGGACATTGCAAACTAAATAGACATTTAAAGAAGATCGGTATAACCCATGACACCAACACATCTGACAAGCTATGGTACTACACTTGCCGCAGACGGAAACCCTTTGCGACATGTGGCAGTACAATAAATTCAACAACTGAAACCGGGCCTATTAATCAAATTCCTTGCTGAAATTGGACTCACTTGTGTGCTATAGGGACAGAACGGGGATACAACAGCTCTTAAAGGGCGCAATATATTACATATCTAGTACATCTAAAAAGTGGCAATGGATAATCTGATTAGTTAATGTTAGTTAGACATCATAGTAAGTGTGGTTAATTTGGTGGTTCTTGACTCAACAGGCACAAAGCAGTAATGAAATTTGCTAAATGTCGACAACTAACGTGGATAAGCAGTTTTTCGGTTCACCCATAGCATCAAAACCGGAGATTGCGTGTTGCATTGCTCAGCAGAGTCTAATGACGTCACATCGAGTGTAGCCTTGTGACGTCACGACCATGTAATTTTCAATGACGTCAAAGGAGGAAGACAGCTGGTTTCGTCAAAATAATGTATCCTTTCCGGTTGTTATCTAGCATTCGAATTTCGTTTTTCATTTCATTTTACTAGGCATATCAAAGCTGGAAACCTTGTTGAACGATCCCTGCTTTAGACTAAACGCCATCGTCGGTCGTATCTGGATCCCACGATATGGTAAAACATTTTGAAACGTTCTGTCTCTAGTCAATTATCCCATCTCTGGGAAATAAAACCCTCGGCGGTTCAATTATTCAAAACGTGTGACTCAACGTGCGGAAGGGGCTGGGGGCGGTTTAACGGGGTGCGGTTAATCGAGCCTCCAAAATCAATGATGATTAATGCATTATCATCATACAAATTTCCAGCCGGGCGGAAAAGTCGGCCGGCGAGATTAGCGGCTGGAGTGTAATCTCTTTAATGGGAGGAAGAGTGAGTGGAAAAAAATTGGGTCGACCTGCATTTGCTGGCTCCTTGTCGTGAAATATAAAAAGTCTTCAAAGGCGACTTTGTTTTCCCCCTTTCTTTTTCCCCTTTTTTTCTCCTGTGGTGATAAAAAAACCATTTATTCCCGACTTGTTTGTCTTTTCCTCCCAGGAACGACAATAAAGTAACAATAACGAAAACTTGCCCTCAGGCTGTGCGGTCCGAAACCTAAAGATCATTAAGAATCATCAGTACTTCCAAACTACCTACCATAAAATATACACCAAAAGCAACTGGGACCTTCTAACTTGAGTAGTTTCATTTCAACCTTGAGAAAAGAAGGCTGGTAAAATGAGCTGACATAAAGGTACCTTGGTCTGATAAAGAGCAAGAATAAGCGGACCGGAAAACATCATCACCTACCACTTTAGTTCTAATCGTTAAAACGAAAACATCACTAAATGGTCGTAAGGGGTGGAAGTGGGCATAAACTAGAGGACAATAGCTGTCCTCCGATATTGCATCAGCATCGGTGCGGGCGTAAATTCGAATTCAATAGCAATGGGCTGATAACGGGGACGAGTTGGACGCTTGCCATATCGAAGATGGCGAGCTGGATGGACGTTTTTATCAAAACCTTTCGACACTGATAAAATGACCATGGAACAAGCTATTTAAAGTTTCCCACACTCATCTCAGCTGAAATCCGATAAAACGCGACACTAGGGCAAATTTACCCATTGTTTTAAAATGATACTTCGAATGTATGGCATCAGTCAATTGATCAACCAGCTGTGGTGCCTCCTTTCTCGTCATTGGACACTAGAACCATCAGCTGTGTTTTGACGTCAGGCTAAACAAGTAATGGCCTCAACTTTGACGACGTTAGACGCAGACCAACCAGCTATGGCGCCCAATTTAACGACAGTGGCATTACGGGTCCTACAGGCTACGACTTTGATACTTGACTTTGACCATACGACTTTGATATCATTGAACATTTGACTGGCCAACTTAGCCTCATAAACTTTGATGCCGTCACACTATCGAGCAACGAAGTCACAAGGCAGTAGTTCTATTTAATCCTGTTATACATTTTCATGTGAATAATGTTGTTATTTGTGGAACACTGGTTTGACGTAACTAGATTACCCTTATAAAATTATCCAAGCCCATTAGAAGTCATAAGAAAATTGATTAATTATTTTCCATCATTTTGTGATCTACTAGCCGTAGGGATCTTCCATATTGGCCCGCTCAGTCTCGCTGTAACGCGAATCTTAAGTTAGTTTTCATCTTGGGTATTGTGCGATATACAATTCCAGTTTTAATATTCCAAGACAGAATTTTTTCGATGTCAGTGATTCACTAATCGCATAGTACGTACTCATTGTGTCGAGGAGGTCAATTTATCCGTCCACTCTCGCCTGTTCATCTCGGACACCTTAGCACTCGTAGATTTGTGTGCAAAATTGTCAATTTTAATTATACAACAGAGTACCATTGGGCTCTCCTCGATAGGACGGTTCGATGTTTTATGGTTTTAGTTTTTAAATTTTCTGCCCCAATTGTTTCAAGTGGAAAATCACCAATTTCCTTCATCACTGTCAAGTCGAAAAGAATCGACTTCCTAACTTAATTTATCTTAAAAGGATGCTAAAATTGACAAAATAAATTGTGTATTAGATAAGCTGTTTGGTCTAATCGATGTTCGTTAATTCTCGCTTGTTGTATCGTTAAACTCTGTGTTGGCCATTTTGTACAATTTGCACCAGACTTGTATGTCGATGGGATCACGGGTCCGCTTGGCATCGTCCGTTAATTGCGTGAGACTTCGATAAGACTCCGTGGAGCTTTAAAAGCTCGCCGTTGGGCCCCATGTGTGAACCATGTGCCGTATCTCCTCTTTTTTTGCTCCGTACCCCCCCGGCTGACTCACATCCTAATAAAAGCCGGCATGTGTTCCTCGCCGGATGACAATTTCCCAAGCCGACGACTCTCCCGAACGTCCTGGGAAAAAAGGCCGACGTAACAAGTGATAACAAGGGGACACAAATCGGGAGTGAGTAAAGCGGAGGGAGAGATCGGGTCAAACTTTTGAACCCCTGTTTAATTTAACGGATACATCATCAAGAAGAACGATCAAATTAATTAAATAATAAACCATATCACAAAAATGCATCAAACTATTCATTTTACTCAATGTCCAATGAGGAGAAATATAGATTGACTATTATAAAACAGCGTCAAAGTGGGCGGGGTTAAGTTGGTTTGTCTATTTCCATTGGCATCTTGATACGTTGTTCTATGATAACAAACCTGGGGTGGTATAATTGGCTTGACTAATGCAACGACGTCACAAACTGGGCGTGGCTAAGTTGGTCGATCTAATGTGCAATAACGTCAGGTTGGGCATGGTCAACCTGGTGCGTCCTATATCCAGTGGCGTCAAAGTGGTCGTGCGTAAGCTTCTTGATCATTTGTTTTATGTTGTCAAAATGGGCATATTTAAGTTTGTAAATGTAATGTGCATTGACGGCACAAATTGGCCGTGGTGAACCTGGTGTGTGTGTATTATATCCAATAGCGCCAAAGTGGCCATGGTTAAGCTTGATTATTTGGTCTAAGATATCAAAATAGGCACAGTTAAAGTTGTAGATCTAATGTCCAATAACATCAGATTGGGCGTGGTTAATCTGGTGTGTCCTATATTCAAAGAAGCCAAAGTGATCGTCTTTACACTTATTGATCATTTGCTCAATGATGTCAAAATGGCGAATCAACCGGGCGTGGTTAAACTGATTGTCCAGTGGTGTCAGATTGGGCGTGATTAAGATTTTGGATCAGTTGTTCGATGACGACAAATCGAGTGTGGTTTACATGGTCAAATATTTATTGACCAAAGAGGCAGTGACAGAGCGGGCTGATCAATTTCTCAACGGGGTCAAAGAGGGCGGGGCTTTGTTTGCTGATTTTCGCCTTATTGTAACCTTATATTGGGTATCAAAAACTAATAAGCTCATGTTTAATTCCTAATGTATTGTCAAATGACGTTAAAATGGGCGTGGCTAATCTGGTTATTCCAGTATCTGACAACGTAGGAGATGCATGGTTGAATTCGACATTGTAACATCTTAAGGGATAACATTCTTTGTAAAATTTTATTTATTTTGTTAACTTATAACGTTCAGGGTTTTTCTTATTTTGCAGTTTGTGATTATTTTTTCCAATTATAGTCTTCCCTGCCTTGTCCTTTTGTGTTTGTTTTTGACCTTTTTTTACTCTAATCGTGGAAATAACATGACAACGGGGTCGTCGAGTTAGAAAAATGAAAAGTGATAATTGCTTGTGAACGCCAGTGCCCTCTGCCTTGGCGGACCCTGTCAGAACAGTTGAATTATACATACAAGAATTAAAAAAGACAAAAAATGGCAAATGCTTTTTTCCCTCTTTGATGTGGTCGTTCCCGGCTCGTCCCCCTGGTGGTATCATTTTCTCAAAGGGGTCTCTTGTAAAGATTTCCATCTCTGGCATCTAAGCCTGGGCCGGATTTAAATTAACTTAATTATCTTTTGTTTGTACGATTTCAGTGTACAAAGAGACCCACGATCCTCACGTTGTTCTTCAAGTATCATGTTTCAAGTTACAAATGACAGTCAGCATTATTCAGGACATCGCAAATATTGGTAGTTGAAAGAAGTCCTACCACATGGCGATCCATTTAATTTTCCATCCAGCTTGTATATAGGTACCATAACAAGAAAAACCAACTATGTCGAATTTCCATCTAACATTTACCGATATCGAACATAACGATACCAAACTTGTTATATACACCGGTATCCAATTTGTATATCGATATCATAGCATGAAAAATCGATTATATCGAATTTCCGTCTAAAAGTATAGATATCGAACATATCGATACCATACGCTAGGGTTGCAAATAAACTGGTTGTATATCATACACTGGTATCCAACATGTATATCGATGCCATAGCATAAAAAATCAACTATGTCGAATTTCCATCTAACATTTATCGATATCCAACATATCGATACCAAACCCTAGTGTACCTAGAATGTACCTTTTAAGTAGTGTTTACTATGTATATTTTACATTAAGAAAAACCGTAATAAGTATGTATATTGATATGCTGAGCGCATAATCAATAAATCGAATTTATCCTAAAACGTCCCGTAAATGAATAAATATATAGATTTGATGAAAAAATATCTATTATTAATAACTACTATAGGTCTATTAACAAGTAAATATATCGATATGCTAAGGAAAACTTGATTGAAGTGTTTATTATCGATATCGTACAATATATTCATGATATATCGGTATGTT
Organism: Cimex hemipterus; assembly: GCA_039619505.1. Taxonomy (NCBI): domain Eukaryota; kingdom Metazoa; phylum Arthropoda; class Insecta; order Hemiptera; family Cimicidae; genus Cimex; species Cimex hemipterus. Next base: position 17,245,106 of record CM077110.1, on the reverse strand, counting down.
AAGTAGTGGAATGTATATATCGAGTTAAAAGGATTGGAAGGTTTAATATCGTTTCCCATGTCTACTGTTAAACGTATAATAGCCCGTATGTGTAATCAATATTTTAGGTTATTGGAAAGAATATACAGAATTGAGGTAAAGCAGCTGTAAGGCTTGATATCGGCAAACATTATATATCGATTATGGATTATCTATTATATTATAGTAGATTAAGTAAACCTATTATGTCAAGAATAGCTGAAGTTATTGAAAAGAAATTAAACATATCAAAATTAAAAGTACTGATACTGGTTCATCTATAAGTTAACGTATCGTAACGAGTATGAATATCAAAATCTTTAGTGCTGGAAGGAATAGATCAATCAAATTAGAAGTTACAAGGGAAGAAATTTTTCGATACCGATATTTTTTGGAAAAATCTATCATTACTCCTACTATTAAATACGTAAAACTATAGCAGCAAGGATGTCCAACAAAATCTTTTTTTTTATACGTAGATGTTTTTATATGGGGTGTCGTTTTTGTTTGGCCCGGCTGAATTTCCCATAACGCTATGATACTATAAAAAAAAAAGTACGTGTTTAATATTTTTTAGCCTAGTTTCAAATTTTTACTTTTTTTTGGATAGAAATCATACAGGGTAACTCAGGCCAAGTTTAACTTCGAATTGAAAAATTGATTTCCTCTCTCTCCGAAATGTTGAAAGGGTTTTTGGTTTTACAAAAAAAAAAAATAAATAAATAAATGAATAAATAAAAAAAAAAAGATATTCAGCCGTGCTATGTAAAAAGGACAAACTGTATAATACATTCCTGGCCTGTCTGGTCGGCGAACACGACTGGATGTAATTGATGAGATAGCAATTTTTTACAAATAACAAGGTCATGTATTAATTATGCTGATGGGTTTGCAAAGGGCACGCGATATCTAGCAAAACGGACGAGCCACGTTACTTACACACTTAATGGAATTGCTGTAATTACGGGGTAATTTTGCTAAAGACGATGGACCGTTTCAACCAGTTCTCCTCTCTTTTTGTTTTTTAAATCTACTTTTAACATTGTGAAAGGTGTGCGATGTGTTTTATGCAAATGTGTGGGCAATAAATCGTCCCCGTGTTCTGCGTGACGTTGGGTCGTTTTCCATTCTCCCCTTTTTGAAGAAGCGGTCGTCATCTTCACCCAGTGTCTCGCCGACTTATCCAGCCTGTCAGGTGGCAGGGGTGGGCTCTCAATACAATAAGGTGAAACGTATTTTTTTAAGCTTTTATAGTGCTTTCTTGTTTACTCGATTGTCCATAACGATCCTTCCCTCCTGTGCAAGATTGATTATCAAAAGGCTTTGTAAATAAAAGAAATTCCTCTCATTACGATAGGTGGAGTGTTAAATTGATTACTTCAAAAATTTTGGGGAAAACAAAACAAATCTTTTTTTTCTTCTTCCTTTCCCTAAGTATGAATTTGACAACTTACCATGAGACATCAACTTTATCACTAATTATGGTCAGATGTACAATGACGTCAAACAGGAGTAATTAACTTTTGGGAAGATATTCTATTACGTCACATCTGGCGTAATTAAGCTTGTTTGTTGAATACCCAATGACGACATAATGGGCATGGTTAACTTGTTGATTAGTTGAATAATTATGACGTCATAGCTGGCGTGGTTAATCAGGTTCGCATAACGTTCCAAGACACCAAATACTCACATTTAAGCTTCTTGATTAATTCTCCAATAGTTAAGGTGGACGAAGTTAAGCTTCTTGTGCATGATGTCAAACCGGGTGTGGTTAAGCTGGCTGGTCTAATTTCTCACCGTCTAAAGGAGGCATTGTTAAAATTTGTAATTTTTGTTTAATGGCCAAAGACATAAAAGTGAATGTGGGTGAATTTCTTGATCAGCTGTTTCATGACGTCGTGATAGTACTTAAACTTCGAATATACACCTTTTCACGATGTCCAGCATCGATGATTTCAAATATTCGTATTCATTCAATATTCATAAATATTCATTTCTGATACCAATAACTTAAAAAAATGTTTTTCCACCGTTCGATTATTTACTATCAATATTTCACCTTTCCACGATGTACGGCATCGATTGTTTCAAAGGATCGATATTTTCTTTCGATTGTTGTTAGCTATCGATATTTACATTTTTCACACTTGTCTGACATACAAAAAAAGTTTTATTTTTCTCCCGCGATTCAGTTATTTCACTAGCGTATTTCACCAGTACACGATGTCCGGCATCGATGATTTAAAAGGGTCGATATTTTCTTTCGATTATTGTTAGCTATCGATATTTATTTTTTTCACACTTGTTTGACGTCCATAAAAAAAATTTACGCGGTTCGATTATTTTACTAGCGATATTTCACCCATGCATCGATAATTTCAATGGATCGATATTTTTTCATTATTGTTATCTATCGATATTTTGCTTTTCCACATTTGTCTGACATCCATAACTTAACCAAACGTTTATTTTTCCACGGTTCGATTACTTGGTAGTGATGTCACCTATCCATGATGGCTGACATCGATAATTTCCAAGGATCGATAAATCCTTTTGTAGTTTCGATCGTTAACAATCGATATTACACCTGCCCCATAGAGTCGACCATTAATAACCATTCATCATTGTTAGTTTAATCTGAATCGATAATCAGAAGTTCAATATTTCCAGATGAATCCTTGGCCACGATTATCATACTTCTTTAGTTAATTTCTTTTAGACCAAACCACAAGCTGACGTACAGATTGTTCGAGATGAGGTCGTGGCTTGATCAAAAACTTCGGTGAAACTTTTGATCGTATTTTAGAAATATCTTAAGAAATAGGACGGACTCGATAGATTTATTTTAAGGCGTTTGGTCCGATCGTTACTCATCGGCCCGTTATCGCTGTTGTCCGCCTGCTATCGTCGACAAGACGCCGGACAGTCGGTGGCCCATCCCCTTTATCTCATTTCTTTTGAAAACCGATAAAACAAGCGAGCTAGCTGGGTATTTGTATTGGTCGTAAACAAAACTTTACCCCCGTGGTTTTGTTTTGCCTCTTTTCTTGACTCATTACGCTCGAAGTGAATGAGCCAAGAAAATGAGACGTCCGTTTATTGTCAGCGAGCGTGCGATGGTCATGGCGTGACACTCGTCCATTTGTCTCTCGGTTCTGAGGGCGAAGAATGGAGGGCGAGCGAGAGAAAAAAACAAGAAGCCGTCCGAGATTGGGCCCTAGTGATAGATGGGAAGGGTGGATGGATGATTATGACCGATTATACGAGGATTTGTCTTATCTGGATTTTTCACTTCTCAGATCCGACGACGTTGCCCAAGTATTTCTTCAACCAATTTTCAAAAAACCAGTAGGTTTTAGTTATTACTTATTTATACAACGTAGAAATGAAAATATCGGTTCTTGTTTTGATAAGCCAAAATTGAAGCTTAAATCGATAAGCCTATATGTCCTCTCGTTTCGACATTATCGACGTTTGTATCGATGTACCAATACCGGTGCCTTTTGGTGTAGAGAGATGATGCCACCCATAATATAAGAAATATGGAATGATTTTTGAGAAAACGTGATGTAGGTTTGAGAAAAACATTTTCTTCATCGTTCCAACGTTTCGATCTTTATTGAGATCATCTTCAGGGCCTTGTGTTGTCTGCAGTTCAATAAAAAGATTTATCTGACTGATAGCAGGTACGATTTATTATCAAACATCATGAAGTTGCTTACCCCTTGTAAGGTCGTTAATACTTAAATAATTGATGGATGTAATCATCTTTCCATACCAAATTTTTAGGGTTTATAAGGTAATAATCCGCTTACAGTTTTAAGTCTAACTTACAAGAGGACAACCTGGTTGGTGTGTCACGGATTCCGACCAAACGGTTTTTGATGGTTCTACACTCCAAAATATCAGGCGCGTATCTGTACGTGCACATCTTGTGAATAGGCCCTGATTTTTTTGAAAATTGATATTTTTCGGTTTATTATATTTTTATTTTGCCGTTTTACTTTTTCAAGCCAATCATGTGAAAATATCATTTTACAATTTTTTTTCAGAGGTCAGAGCTTATCAATAACCAAAAAAATTCTAGTAAACTAGGTCGAATCTTAAAACTGACGTGAAATTTCGTTTACGAACACTCTGGATCGATGTAGGGCGTTTAGAAGTGGGAAAGTGGTCGATACTTCTAATACTGAAAAATGATTTCGTTTTAGCACCTTTAGACACCTCTAAATTTTTATTTGAATTTAATTTTTTCGATTTTTAAGTAGTCGTTATTGGAATATCTGATTGAAACGGCTATAATTCAAAAATAGCTAAAAGAATTTTAACCTCAAAGTTACCATTTGAAAGAAGAAAATAAGGTAGCTTTTGAACGACGTTTATACCATAAAAATATACGAATGAGTTTTATAAGAACTTGTCGAAAATTAACCTCCTTTTTTTAAAAATGGAAATATTAGTCCGATTTTAATGTTTGATACGGTGTGTCACGGATTTGAACGAAACTTTCTTTTGGTGATTCTACACCCCCGAAAATATGGGACACGCCAATAGGCCATAGTTTGGCCCAAAAAAGTTTCTTTGCAAGTCGAAATTTACCGTTTTTCAACGTTTTTACTTTCTCAAATCAACTTTGTCCAATACACATTTACAATTTTTATTTAGAAGGCAATAAAAATATAGTAAAAGCGATAAAAAATTATCAATAACCAAAAAAAATGTCAAAAAAACAATTTTTAAAGTAAACTCGTTCATAATTTTTTTATTAAATCTAATAAGAGCACCTCTAAATGTAAATTTTTATTTAAATTTATAAATTTTTTACCTCTCAGATTTTTTCGGATTTTTAAAAAGTCGTTATCGGAATATTTTATTAAAACGGCTATAATTAAAAAAAAGAAGGATTTTAACGTTGAATATATCACTTTAAAGAAGAGGAAGATTTTTAAGGGCGTAAAATACCATAAAAATATACAAGTGATTTCTATAAAAAAATACTCAAAATAGGAAAATTATTTGTCAAAAGTTAGCCTCGTTTTTCAAATGGGATTAATAGTCTGTTTTTGATGTTTGATACAGTTATAAGATGCACTTGATATTCCTTTGAAAAGATTCATCTGCCATGAAAAGATGTCTCTTAGATTTTGAGAAAAACGATGTCTGCAGCAGGTAAAAAGGAGTGAATGTCAGGCAGATATAAATAAATAAGTTAATTCAATCGGCCAGATTATGTCAAGGTCTCTCCTGTTTCAAAATTAATGCATTTGAATTTTGTCGAGGATCTGCTGAAAAGTTATGCTGATCAATGTTCATTACAATAAATTTCGAATAAAGGATTTGTATAGCAATATATATTTGTACAGTATAAATTAAAATATTAATGAGAATTGTACGTATAAAGTAAATTTCATTAAATCTACATAAGTCGTTATTTATACATTAAAAAATATTATTTTTCGAATAATACTTTCATTGTTTGGTTAAGATAAATCAGAAACGTTGTACGACGCAGAATATTACAATTTGGTAAGATTTAAAAAAGGTAAATAAACAAAATACTGCTTTTTATCCTTTTTTGAATTACCGCCGTTTCAATCAGATTTTCAGAAAACGACTTATTAAAAATTAGAAATCATAAATTTTAATTTTAAAAATAATATATTTATGGGTCTGCAGAGGTACTAAAACGAATTTGCATTTTAAATTTAATTTTTTTTTTTAAATTATGACCTTGTTTACTTGAAAAAATTTTGGTTTTTTGATTCTTTTTTGTTTATTGATAACTTTTGATAGCTTTTCCCTCTTTTCTTGGCGGGGGGGGGTTAAGCTGGCATATCACCCATGAAGTTTTCTATTGTCATTTTACTGTCGAGCGGGATCGGCGGACCAGGAGCAGGTTCCCGCCTTATACCCGCACCCACTCATACATCTTCTCATCTTTTATATTTTCATAGTTGAAGATAATCAAAAAGAAACGTTTATAGACTTTAGAAATCCGTAGATTATGTTGAAAGCTGATTGTTGCTTATTAGAACATATTCTAAGTTTATTGGTTTGGAAATGTTGAAATGACTTGGCTCAGATTTTTTAGAAGTTTACCTTTTTCATTTTCGTATTCTGGCCATTCAAAAATTATGTGGGAAGGATTCGAAGGGCAATCGCTAGTGGGGCAGTTCGGAGACGATGCAAAATAGATTCTCTTCTTGTAGCTGCTACCCCATAGGCCATGATTTGTCTTCAGTCTAAAAATATAGAAGTGAACTTCTTTCACATTCCTTCTGGGCTATCGCCTTCCAAAATACAGGGATTTTCTTGAGCTCAGATAACAGTGATCTGAAATAATTGCCAACATTTGATGTGTTGTATTTTTCTTGCCAAAGATTTCTACAAAACTTTTACGAAATGTTTTGCCCTTCATCTTTAGTAATTTTGATGTCAAGGGTTGGACCTGATGTTGCAGCCTCCTTTGCAAATGCGTCCACCGTTTCATTTTGCCAAAATCCTGCATGCCATTTCTTTTTGATAGTATTTACTATATTTTTATTGCGTTCTAAATAAAAAATATAAATGTGTAAAATGATATTAGACAAAGTTGATTTGAGCAAGTAAAAAATATTCAAAAACGGTAAATTTCGACTTTCAAAGGAAAATATTTTGGGCGAAACCAGGGCCTGTTCACAAGAAGAGGAGGGTACGTGTCCGATAATTTGGAGTGCAGAATCACCAAAAAGAAACTTTATTCCAAATCCTTGACACACCTTGTAAGTCAGACTAAAAACTTAATTATCAAACATTAAACTCTAATATGTCCATTAAAAAAAGTTTAATTTTCGACAAGTAATTTTCTAATAAAACTATAAAACTTATTTTTATTTTACACATATCTTTAAAAAGAGCTACCTTTCTCTTTTTTCAAATGGTAACTTCGATTTTTTTATTTTTTGTTAAATTATTTTATTTCATTCTTGTGTACATCCATATTATGTTCTGCTAATAAATACTGATATACAGCACACTCAAAAGGTGTGATCAACATGGAATTTGAGGGTGGGTTCTGCCCTATGGCAGTATAATAATTTGAGATAAATATCTCATTAATAAATATATTAACCTCCTTTTTTTGTTTTTATCTATAATGATATAACTCAGGCGCACGTTTTACACTAACACTTATTTGCATCACACACGTATTTACAATCTGTAAGTATGATGCTTCCTTTTTAACCGTCTTTGTTGGCTGGAATTTGTGTTATTGCCGGATTAGGGTGGGAGTCAACTTCGGCAAGCAGCGTCGGGTATCTATTCTTTAGTTCGTGTTCTACCGATGTCAACGGTATTTCATGTTGGAGCTGTTCATTCCTTACGAACCGGGGCGCGTTTGTTATTAACCGTAATACGCGGTTCTGTGCAGCGTTTGTATCCTTTTTATTTGCGAGGTGGATGCAGAACACCAAACGGGCGAGCCATCTAACCATTTTATTAGGCTTAGATAAAGAAGTCGCTCAAGTGGAATTTGGAGAGAATCGCTAGGGAGAATTGGTTTGATATTGCGAATACGCAAGCGAATTCTCGTTACACATGAGGATATATGGTTATTCCAGGTGAGATGCGATCCAAGTGCAGCCCTAAGTATTTATTTATAGGAGTCCGCTTGAGGTACATTACTTCCACCGAGTAATATATGTGAGGGCCTTGATGTTAAAATAATTTTTGCCATTTTTTAATTATAGCCGTTTCAATCAGATGTTCCGATAAAGACTTCTTAAAAACCGAAAAAATTTAGGGGGCCAAAAAATCGAAACATTTAAATTCAAATAAAAACATGTATTTAGGGGCGTCTAGGGGTGCTAAAATTAAATCATTTTACAGTATTAGCATATCGACCACTTACACTTCTAAAGGCCATATATCGACCCAGAGTGTTCGTAAACGAAATTCCATGTATGTTTTAAGATTAATCGACCTAGTTTACTAAGAATGTTTTTTATTTATTTATTTTTTCGTTATTAATAAAGTCTTAGCTTTCACTATATTTTTATAATATTAATTTATATTTTCACATAGTCGGTTTGAAGTAAAACGGCGAAATACAAATATCAAAAAACCGAACATTTAAATTTTTTTGGGGACGAAATCAGGACCTGTTCTCAAGCAGTGGTCTAATACTCAACCAGCTTTAATTATAAAATTGTCGTACCAGTCTTTTATTCATGTGATTATCTAATCTTGAATATTTTCATATTGACTTTTACGTAACCTCATTTTTGCCCAGCTGTTTGATGCGTGGCTTTCTCATTGGACTTTTATTTGCCTAATTATTTTCTCGCTTTGTCAGAATTAATCATTGATCAGACTTATCTTAATCCCCCTCCCAGCTTTAGATGTCTGATTATAGTTTTATTTACCTACTACTTATCCAAAATTAAATATTTTTTGATTTTCTTAATTGGCCTAATTTTCTTCCATGTTGAGTTGCATAGTTGTCTTATTAGGCTTTTTACTGACCTAATTATTTTGCTACTTTAATATCTGCTATATGAATGTTACGTCTAGACGTTTATTGACCCGATCATTTCCCAGCTTTGCTTACTCTGTTCTCTTGAATTTTATTTACTATGGCCTAAATAGTTTCTGTTTAATTAATTTTTTAAATTTACTTAGTCCTTTCACAACTTTATTGATCTACGACTCTATTAATTTTAATTCTTTGTAGCCTGGATTGTTTTAGTTGTTGGACGAATTGCTATTTTATTGATTAAATGCTTCTCTTTTTCCCCTTAACTAATGCACTCTGGCGCTTTAGTTTTCTTTTTGAGGTGAAAAGACTTTCCCTCTGATCCTCCGTTCACCTCAGGTTTACCAGCCGGATTGACTTTTATTGACCTCAATCTCCTCTGAGCCCTTAATGTTTTCTGTTTTTTACGAAATCCTCCGGTATCTCGGTCACAGCCGATCGACTGGCAACGGCTCCTCCATACAGACACCCCAGGCCTGGATATAAACAATTTCCCCACATTTCTAGGTAGTTCGTCGCCGTAAACGGCGCTTCCGCCCTCCCGAACCCCGGGCAGTGATTGCCTTCGGGGGTTGTTTTCGCGGGTGTATTTCAAGTTTTATGGTGCGGTTGGGGGTGTTTTCACAAAAGGGGTTTCTGTCTGAGACAGTGCTTGTTATTGAAAGGCCATTAGTCGACGTGGGGCGGGCGTTTTCACCCCCGATTCTTCCACGTGGGGAAACGCCGCAGACAAGTGCCGAGAAACTTGAACGAACCGAGAAATTATAGAGAAATCCCCCCACGGAGCAAAAAAAACCTTTCTTTGGAGTTTCGTAGTCAATTTTGATTCAATTTCCACTATTGAACTTCCGAAATAGTGGCTTGATGCAAAAATAATGTAGGTTTTTGATGTTCAGTAAAAACAAGCTACAATTTAACTTCCATTATTATCTATACATGTTTGCTATACCCAACCAATGCATTAAGCCCAGAAGAGTCGAACTAGGAGTTTTAGAATCCACGGGACTCCCGAAATGCATTATCAATGGGATGGCTTCTGAACCGTTTCTCGCACGAAAAGTTTTTGAGATCTTAAAAAAAGTGATGATCTGGAGAAGAACGATCCGGAAAGTATGGTGTATGTGGTAATGCATCGCGACCTAACTCATAAGTCGTGCCAAAGTCCATGGTGCGTGGGAATTATCGTACACGCAGCCATTGATTAAAGGGGGGGGCCCTAAATGTCGCAGCTTTCGGTTCATTTTATTAATTTCATTTCACTACTTTTCAGCAGTGATGGTTTCACCCGGTGTAAGGAAGCTGTAATGAATTAGTACTGCAGATGACCGACCACCAGACTGTTACCATAATTTTTTGGATGTAAGCTTGGTTTTGGGAAGTGGCGTGGTTTTTCACTCTTATCCACCGTCTATTTTCGTATAATATCGATTTTTCGTCACACTAGCGTCAATGGATCATTTCTGTTGGGTGCAAAAAGCACTTCATATGAGCGATCCTTTTGGAGGCCGGCTCATGCGGCTGCCACCTTGACCAACTTTTTTGTCAATAGCTTCCAGATTGCGAACCACTTGGGTTGGTTCACACCCGAGTTCTTCCGCCGTTTCTCGAGTAGTTTTTGTAGGGTCAGCTTCGACTATAGACTTTAACTGGTAGATGGCAATAGTAGGACGGACGCCACCTTCTTCGTTGTGAGGTCATAATTTTGAAACGAACGCAGCACTGTGGATTCATTTATTGGTCGCTTGACCCCAAATGCCATCAATTATTCGAGCCGTTCGCCCAGCACTTCGCCCAAGTTTAAATTAATAGGAATAAATTTGCCGAAAATGACCCTTAGACATCATTTTGTTTGAACGCACTGAACTTTTTTTTTAAGCGAGTATTTATAAAAAGGATCGTATAAGAAAGAAAGCGAGATAAATAGGCTTTAAAATGATGTGAATCCCTTCGCATAATGGATTAGTTTTGTTTACACAGTCGGTATCGAAAGTGAACCGAAAAGGAAAGCCCGCATTTATTTTTCATGAACCCAATGCCAACCTTCGACCTTCAAATTGACCAACGGGAGAAAACAACTGTTACTGAAATACAATAACAAAATATTTTGAACCAACGTTGTGCCAACTTCATGCGTGCGCGTTGATAAATATTGTCCTAAATGACGTTATGTGTTCCTAATTGGTAGGCCGAATTTTTCATTGGCCTTATCTTTAAAAAAAGATTTTTTTTTAATTAGAGTAGTATTTAGTGGAGGTGTGTATTGTACTGCGCCTTTTGAGAGCTATTGTATCCCCCGATCTGTGCTTAAAGCACATCGTTAAGTCCATCAAGGTACCTGATTATTGATAGATTGAAGTCCATACGTTTTTAAATAGTTTCAGTGCTGTTCCATTAATCGTCTATGTGCACTGGCCACCTGGTGCCCACTTGAATAGTGATTTGTTGCCCTATGCCCGCTGAGCACCTGTGGCACTTTAACAGTTGTTTTGAAGTCTGGGTCCAGCCTTGATTGGATATTAGGGAAAAGCGGCTTCGTGTAGATCTAGTTTTGTGACTCGTCCCAGAGGGCATCCCATGATTGAAAGGTCACTTTCACCTTCTATATGTTAGATATAGAATAGATATCTGTTTCTTTACAGGATCTGCACGTGCTCTTGGATCTTCTTTAAATGTCCGTTTATTTTTGCAGTGCCCTGTTAAGAATACTGTTAGGAGTCGCAGTTCATTCTTTCCGATAGAGAGATTCTTGTATTGTTTGTGTCCAATGAGCGGGTATCATTCTTCCTTGATTTCCTTTTATCCTTCTGTCTAAGGTATAGTCATTGATAGTATAGGTTCCTACCAGCGGTATAGCAGCCCCTTTTCTTACAAGAGTGTCCGCTTTCTCGTTGCCTTCTACTCCTGGAACCGTGCAGAAGCTGATTTTCTTCTGCGTACCCAATGCTTGGCAATTCAATGTTCTTTGAATTAATGATGTTTGAACTTGGTGCTTTGATGGCTGCTTGGCAATCTGACATGATAGCTATGCTCTTGTTTTTGTACTCTTTATTCATGTTGAATTAAGTACATATCTGGATTGCGTTACACAGCGCTTTTTACAGTCTGTCACATCTTTCCTTCCGACATTTGTTTGGGGTTCTTGGATTTTTCGTGTTCAACGAGTGAGTTCCATTGTTCCCTCATTTTCTTGTTATCCTTGCATCTCGGGCGTTCATTAATAGTGCGCATTCCTATCCCACATAAGGGCTGGTCTCATTAGAATTGACCTAATCCAGCTTGTACTGCATAGTTGTCCGGTAAAACATTTATTGACTTATTTCCTTGTACTAGTTAATTAGTTGACTCCTTAGACTTTTATTGACCTATTCCATTCTGCGCGTTACTTACTTTATTGATTTGTAAAAATTTAATTCCCTCCAGCTTTTGTTACTTAGATGTCTCCTTAGGATTTTTTGTTTACTTAATCTTCTAGCATTAGTCATTTTGCTCCTTACGAATTGACCTATCCCTATCTCAGCTTTACTCACTTAATTGTCTGATTAAACTGTTATTTACTTAAATAACGGTACTTTGTAAAATGACTCCTACCTTGCTGAAACCCTTTTTATGATTTTTATTTTAAAGGCTTGGTTTGGCTTAATTGACTGATTAAACTTTTATTTACCCAATCCTTTTTTTAACATAACCTAATTTCCGTCGTTTAAAAAACTGGAATTTCATTACCCTTACCCAACCTGAATGTTCTTTATTGACTTATATTGTCTAGAGTTTTTATTGACTTTTTCCTCCTGTCTTAAGAGTTAAATTTTTCCCCCAATATGCTTATGTTGATATACTTTTTTTAGTAACGCCAATCTAGATTTGAGTACATTCTGCTGATTATTTAGAGACTTTCTCATAGCCCGATTTGATTCGGGATTGTCAGCGATTACACGGTTTTCTGTTTTATCCGGATTTCACCGCTCCGAGACGGATCGGGCGGCGCAGCGAGGGCCTCTCTCGGGCGGGGTCCGCTCGGACTCGCTCCGATCCCGAATCGGCCGGCCCTGTGGCAGCCGTCCAGGGTAAAACGTCGTTATCGACCCGGGCTCGCCTCGTCTCGCCTAGCCGGCCCAAGTCCAAATCACAGCTCGGCCCATTCCCTAAATCCCCTTTTCTCGCTGTCAAAAGGGCAGTGAAATTGAAAAGAAGGAAACCCGAGATGTAAACAAAAGGAAAAGGCGAATTTACCATTGCCGTTTTAAATTTCACCCTCTGGCAATATTTATTCAAGGTTATTTTGTAATGACTGGTGAAAATATTGCAGAATCGAATAGATCACGATGGGTAAACCTTTTTTTTACAGTATAAAATGGCGTTCATTAATTATGTAATAAAACAGGAAAATTAAAAGATTAACGTAACAGGAGACAGGAGTCGTTAATTGTAAACAGCCTGGGGGAAGGAGCGAGCCGGATCGGTCCCAACCCTGTAACAAGAGTCATCATTCACCCGTCGATTAATCAAAGCTCGGGCCGGGGAGGGTGGAGAGTCAATCTCGCCCTTTTATTAAATTTTCATCTCCTCGGAAACGTTATTTAACCAAATCCGGGGAGAAAACTAGGGAAGAAGAAGTCCACCCCCGGGGTGTCGATGGTCAGGGCTCTCCTGGAATGCTGGAAAACCATGGATCTCCAGCCTCTAATTGCAATCCTGGAAGGAGTCAATTTGGAGCCCCCCCTCTCGGGGGTCGATACACGCTTCTTCTTTACAAAAGCCAGCCCTCGCTCGCACAACATATTCATTTCCTCCCTCTGTCATTCACCGACTTGGTACCTTCCATCGAATTCCATTTTAGGGCTTCCCTTTCTCCAAGGGAAAACGATCAATCTGACATAAAACAAATGCTGGGTTTTGGATTTGTTTACAATTGTAATCATTAAATAATCAGAGTAATAGCAGGCAATTTCAGCTTTGGTCTACTGCCATGGGGTCATCTTAAGAAACTTAAGATTACAAGCACCATGCAAACAGGGTGTCCTTGTTAGACGGCTCGGCTGAATTTCCCTTGTGCCTAAGACACTAAAAAAAGAGTTTTTTTTAAATCTAGTTACAAATTTTTACCTTATTTTGGATAAAAATTACACATGGTATCTCAAGCCCAGTTTAAAAAGCCATATACACACACTTGTCATAATACGGTTACTTAATCGACTGAAATATAATCGATATATCATGTACGTCGATATCAAGCCTTATCGCTACTTTACCACAATTCTGTCTATCGATTCCAAAAATCTAAAATATCGATTACGTTAATTACATTAATTACTTCAGCTATCCTTATGTACGTACTTGTCATAATAGGTTTATTTAATCTACTGTAATATAATAGATAATCCGTAATCGATAGATAGATACTGCGTCGATATCAGTCCTTATCGATACTTTGCCTCAATTCTGTATATTCATTTCAATACATCGATTACGATTCAATCAATACATACTTAGACATCGATTACGTTTAACCATTTAACAGGACGGATGAGAATCGGTATATCGATATTAGACTATTTCGATACTTTTAATTCCATTGATTTCAATTAGTGAAAATCTATATATCATGAATATATTGAACGATATCGATAATATTCAATTCAGTTATTTTTTCCACTAGCATATACGTATTTACTTGTTATTAGGCCTATAATGACCGATTGTAATGCGTTAATAATCGATATATGTTAAATATATATTTTTTTAATCAAATCTATATATTCATTCATCGTTTATATGGAACCTATCTTTGTACACTTTTAAGATAAATTCCATTTATTGGGTTTTGCATATCGATACATTTAGTTATTAAGATTTTTCTTCACGTAAAATGGGAATATAAAGGATAATCGATAAATAATAAATATCGATATCAAGTAACGTCGATAGTTTTAAGGTAAGTTTTTTTAAGTTGGAGTGTATGATATAAAATCAGTTTATTTGCTATGAATCTGTTCAATATCTATACTTTTAGACGGAAATTTCGATAATATTGGTTTTTCTGTTAAGAGTATCGATGTACATGCTGAAAGTTGGTGTATATATGTGTGTGTGTATATG
>CM077110.1:17206517-17230074 GCA_039619505.1 Cimex hemipterus | reverse complement strand
AACCTAGTATCGATATGTTCACTATCGAATGGATATTGATTTAGTTTGGTTATAAATAAGTATATATAAATTAGTGTATATTAATTACACACTTACATTACACACACGCACCGCACGCACACACACACACACACACACACATACACACGTCACATTCGATGTATAAAGTTTTTCTCACACTCCTTTCGTCTTCGCAAACGTACGAACGCACGCACGTTCAAATTGATGTCAGTCTAGAATGGCGAAAAATTGGCCAGCTAACAGGGTCCGACAAATGACAGACTCGGTGAGGCAAAGCGGACCCCGTCGCCGACGCCATTAACCAAATTGGAGTCCCGGCATTAGATCCAGGTTTCCAGTCCGGCTGGCACCAAAAGAGCCGCCCCTTTAAGAAAAGGCAAAGGGTCAATTCCATATCTGGAAGGGCCGATTAAAATAGGATTGTGTTCTCACTTGTAAACACCCTACCGGGGGTAATTGCCGTCGAGGGTATTTGCCCCGTTGATCCATTTTTCCTTTTGCCGATTGGACGCCCGCGGACCAATCTGTCGGGATTACACGGAAAATGATGAGAAAAAAAAGGGATGAAAGAATCTTCCCCCATGATGTTATTTTTGACCCACTCTTGACAAAAACCCTCAGTCGTAAATCATCTATTCGGAATTAAAAGCGATTTCACACTAAGGCGATCCGAAATCGAGGGTTAAGGGGTGGGAAATCAATATACGAAAAATATCGACAGTTTGAATGAGAAAAATTACATTCCGCCATTCAATTGATTTCAAGCTGTGTTTTAAAGTGGAGATAAGGGACAGAACTGGCCTTATCCGATTCAATAATGCCAATTTCAGGCGCGTTGCTTCTATTTTGAGAGCAATATTTCAATTTCCCCAGAGTTTTAGATGATGTAGTAAATCAGCCCAACCGAAGTCCACCAAGGTACCACCATCAACTTTTTTGATGAGTTGAGGGTCAAAAATTCTCCTTCGTCGAGCCACTGTCCAAAAAATAGACTGCCCAAATAAATATTGGCAATAAAAAGCAAAACAAATCAGCTAAATACTTGGAATAAATATTCACAAGTATTCAACAACAACGACAATAAAAGAAGAAGGAATATCGATATTTGTTTTTCAATTTATTAGCTACAGTTGAATACACTATAGCTTGTTAGCCATCATAAGACGTTAAGAAACAGCATCGATAATAGATTTACTGAAAATGTATATATGCATAGATAATAGATTGATTGATTATGAGGATTAATTTTTACGTTTAAACTTGATATTTCAGGACATGATAGAATATCCATACGGGAACGAACGAAAATATCAACATTTGTTGTAAATGTTCGATTTATTTGTTTGAATTCGATATATATTCGAGGTTAGGAAAGAGTACAGTCGACTTGGCGAAAGCATCTATTTGTTGGATTAATTTGAAGGAAAAAGTATCGATCGAAGTTAAGTGGATATTCGATTTATTCGTTTTAATTGAATGCTCGTTAAGATTTAAGTTGAGATTTTAGGGTAGAAAAACGTATCGATGTTTCATATATCGATATATTTAACAGATTCTATTTATTTGATTAAAGGTTACTTTCATACTTATAAAAACGAAGATTTATTTGGTTAATTGAATATTGGTGGTTATTCGATTTCTTCGTTTTAATTGATTGAGATGTAAGTTGAACATTTTAGGTTAGGATAGTATATCGATATATTTATCAGATTCGATTTATTTGTGCCTATTGAATGGAAGTTAAATTCCTATCGACTTATCGATACATCGATTTATTTGATTAATTTGAATAAATCCTATATCATGACAGAAAAAATTATCGACGAAATTTAGGTGGTTATTCGATTTATTTGTTTTAATCGATTGTGCGCGGAGTTTAACTTGATATTTGATTTATAGAAAACATCGATATAACGTTTGTAACCTAAACAATAAATCTTTCTACAATTACAGGCGTCCAAATTCACATAACCTGTATTATCACACCTACAAAACTATAACGTTACCGTATGTACGATAACTCGAAAATGTCGATTTATTTATTTGAATGTATGCGTGGATATAATCGATACATTTATTATTAAATCGATCTTTTGTTCCGATATACACTCTTGATTTGTACAGTGATATAAGGAACGTACAACCAACGAAGTGTACATAATCTATTCCACTCATGCAAAAAGGTTCCAAATGGCAACGTACAAACGCGATAATCTTATTTAGAAGATATAGCGTGATAGGGGGAAAGAATAACGGCGAAAGAGAATGAGAGTGAACCGTGAAAGGATCTGGTTACATTTAACCCTGTCACACGAAACGAATTGCGCCTCCTGTGAACACACCAGCACACAAACAACTCTCCGTTTGAATTAGATTCGCCCGCGTCCAGGTACAATTTTAATTAGCGCCTTTAAGGGTGAGGACATTACCATAAACCCACGATAATAATGTAGTTTATGGTCTTAACAAATTCTAAGCCAAGTGGTATTACGTCAAGAATTATGCCACTACGGGCCGGGCTAATATTATGGAAATTTACCCCCAAAACCTACCCCTTTCCTGTTCGCGCCGTAATGTAATACGAGATTTTCTTTTTTTATTGTGTACTAATCTTTCTTTATTTTTCTGTTTCAGGTAAGTAAACTAGACTACAGGTTCGATTCATATCTCTATGAGAAGTGCAAGGTACATTATTTCACATAATTACCGTCTAATAAATGAAATAAATCAAAAGAATTACTAGATTAGTTTGCTCTAAGTGAGCCTCAAATGAGGGTGTCTAAATTCCCAGATTTTTAAATTGAATCATTTTAAACTTTCGCCGTAATATTCAGAATGAATTGAGTGAATTACTACTGAAAACAATTTAAACAAATCTGAGTAGGAGTTTTTAATCTAAAAATACGTTCAAAAATTATACTAATCATTTATAAGATTATCACTTTGTTCAGGGTATAACTGGACCGTTTTTATTTAAAAAAATCTTAGAATTAGGTTAAAAAGGTAAGGTTATACTTTCTTATACAAAAAATTGTGTACATTTCGTCTTTGCAAGATTAAATTGTTGATAGATTAGAAAATTGATAAATCATCACCCTAAAAGTTTATTTATTTTTTAGTCGAAAAAATTCATTCGTTTTCTTGAAAGGTTATAAAGTCAGTTATCGACTTTGTTATAATAAAAATAATTCGCTTTTGCCCGGAACAGTTGTATACCCAAATTATTTTACCAAAATGTGATATTATTGTTAGGTTAGCAGATTTATACTTACCGCCCTTACAAGTTGTAACGTTGATCCATTTTTTTATAAACCTGATGTATTATGGCATTGTTAGAACATTTAGACACCTTGTTGTTAAAAGTTTATTATGTTGTTCGTTGAAAGAATTCGTTCGTTCTTGCTATGAAAGGTTGTAAAGTTGATTAGTGGACTCTGTTAGGTTAAAAACAATTCTATTTTGCTTGTAACCTAAAATTAAAAGTTATAATATTATTAGCGGTTAGCAAATTTGTACTTATTGGCATGAAAAGGTTATAACGTTGAACCATTTGTATAAATGTGATAAATTATGGCATTGTCACATAAGAAATTTTATGTCTGGATCATAAAAGTTTATTATGTTGTAAGTTGATAAAAATTCATTCGTTTTCTTGAAAGGATATATAGTGGATAGGTTATGGACTTCGTTAGGTTAAATGCGGATTTCGCGTGGAACGGTCATAAAAATTAAAAGGTTATACATAATATATTTAAGTTACCAAATTTATACCTGAAGGTTATAGCGTTGATCCGTTTTTATAAACCTGATAAATTTCGGCATTGTTAGATTTGAAAATGTATCCGTCGTCGCCAAAAACGTTTCTTACGTTTTTATTTGAAAAAATTGAGTCGTTTTCGCCTTGAAAAGTTATAAAATTGACGAGAACGGTTATAAACATTAATAGGTTATAATACAGTTAGGTTAGCAAATCTATACTTATTGGCAGTGTTACTGAGAAAATTTATACGCTTGGCCTTAAAAATTTATTACGTTGTTAGGTTAAAAAATGTACGGCCTTAAATGATTATTGGGTTGTTAGATAAGAAAATTGATAGGCTATTGTCTTAAAACGTGATAACGTTGTAAGTGTATATCTAAGTCGTTGGTTTAAATATGATGTTTAGATTTAGGTTAAAATCGTTGAATTTATTTGTAACTAACAGAATTACGAGAAACAGAGAGAAAATACTTTATTCTCCGACTAGGGCCCCATAAGAATAACAATGAACTGACTAAATTTTGCAAATTTGCCACTTGAATTAATGAAGGTTTGACATTAACATAAAGTGAAATAAGTTAAACTAAATCGCATAATACAAAATAGAACTAATCGTAGCAATAATTAGAATTTAAGGAAAAGAATTAACAATGTCTTGTGGGAACGTAATCACAAAACTGTCAAGTTAATAGTTGCGAAAAGGACGGTAACAAGCATCCTAGCGTAGCAAAAGCACTTAATAACATTGTGAACTATGCTGGATCTTTGGAGGGAGATGAGTTGTTGGTACACACGGGGTTTGAAAGAGGTAAGGGAGGCGTCTTTGCGGATTGGGAAGGTAAGAGAATTCCTGAGATTTTTGGCCCTAGATAGGAAGGTCCTCACAAATTTGTAGGTTTTATGATGAAGAGGATATAGGGTCATTTGCAAATTAGCGGGAGTGAGAGTGGATAGAGGATTTGAACTGAAACAGCTTGAAATTATAATGAATAGATGAGAGTTTATGGACTGGTAAAGGAAGGAGTCTTGAAAATACTTTCTATGGAAAAATGGAAGGTCAAGAAAAATTTTAATACAAGTGATGATGGTCGTTGATGGAGAAAGGATCGATGGGACGAAGATATCATGCTGTACGGTTACAAAACTGAATGACTGTAACGTTGGGAATTAGAAAATTGATATCTTGGCCTGCTTTTAACGTCGAAACGTAATTATTTTTGAATTTTTGTTGTTTGTACGAAATAACTAAACAATTATATTGTAAAATAAGTAAAATTGCATGTTTTTAATCGGTATTCCACACTGATAAGAGAGATGCGATAAAATAAAAGAAAGGGTAGATCGTAGTGGCTTTACAGCTCGTCGGCTGCTCCGGAGCGGACGCGACGTGGCTCCTGATCCATCCGAGCACCGGGCAGATGAACGTGTAGACGGTAGTGACATCAGGGTGGCCGCAAGACACTTTTATCTTCTTCTTGGCTGTGAATTGAGTCAGGTCGCAAGTATGGAGCCAGGCTGATGTATGGACGACGCCGTATGCGCTCCCGTTGCAGACGAGGAGGTGGCCCCAGTCGCTGGAGCACGGTTGGACCCTGGAGTCGTTGAGGCAGATGGATCGGCGGCTCGTGTGCCTAAAAAAATTTTTTTTCACGAGTTAGGTTCAATGCATTGACCTAACTACGGAATCCAACCGCTCACTTAGAAAGGCATCGGCAGGCGTGTGGGCCGTGCATCGCGTAGACGTACGCCGTGCGCAGGATCCCAGGACCAATGGACTGAGTTGGGTCGCCGCCGTAGCCCGCTACCCGGCACACGATCATCTCGTTCCTTGCCGACGGCCAGCTGCCGCCCAGAGGGACCGGCTCCACCCTCTTGTCCTCTATCTTGTGGTACAGCTGGAAAATAACAAAACAGAAAAAAATCCGCGAAAGTACTTCAAAAGCTGTCTTAATTCGTGCTTTAAGGAAAGATTGTAACAATATAAGGTTATTAGGTTATAAATTGAAAATGTTATAACTGTGAGGTTAGGGGATTGATAAGTTTTGCCATTGAAGGATATAACGTAGTTAGGCTACAAAATTAAAAAATGTAACTTTGTCAAATAAGAGATCTCTAAAGTTATTGGAAACTTTAATAGAATAAAAACTCTCTTACCCTTAAAAGGTTATAAAATTACTGATTGTTATACCGTTATGAGGTTAAAAAATATGTACGGTGAAAAGTTTTGAAAAGGTTATAAAAGTTATCTTAACATTTCTTTAAAAAAAAAGAATAGTTCAGGTTTTACAGTTATAACATGAAATGTATTATTATATAGGTTATAATGCTGTGAGGCTTCATAGGTGAAAGGTTATTACATGGTGAGGTAATATATTTTGAAGGTTATAACTTATTCGTTGGTCAAACTTTATAAACTTAAATGACCAATATTTACATAGGAGTTACATATTTTTTTTTAATACCAAATTTACCTAACCTACATCATCGCACCTACAAAGCTATAACGTTTTTAAACTAAATGACAAATCTTTGTATAATTACAGACGTCCATGTTCACATAACCTGAACCTGTATAATTTGGATTTTCTCACCTGCACGACAATACCCTTTATAACTTAAACGAAAAATTTTCTAATTGCTGAGTTGAAACTAGCAAAACCATAACATTTTCGGCGTAAATGACAAATCTTTTAAGAGAATATACATACGTAGGAATACATCTTTTGTCCCTTCTAGATCTGTCAGGTTGTCATTTTATAATCGGTAAATTTTTTGAGTAATTGAGGATTTGAGTTTTTATATAAAAAAAAAGTTCTTAATGTATGACGTACCTTGATGAGTGCGATGTCGTACTGGTCGAACTTGGGCGAATATTTCGGATGTGCGACAACGTATTCGGGCGTCCTCATGAACGATTCATTGGATCCGATCTCGAGCAGGAGGTTGGACATGTTGCGGGCCCCGAGCACGATCTGGAATTAACTCAGGGTCAGAGGCGTCGACGCGTTCCTTCCAGAATCGAAAATTACGAGTAGCTTCTTCCTCAGAGCGCAGTAGGCGGATGTGAGGATCCAGTAAGGGTCGATCACACCGCCCGTGCACCACCTAGAGTCTTCGTCCATGAGGAATGCGGTGAAGGAAGCGCTCTCGGTCACCGAAGGTCCGGAGCCTGTAATCCTCTTCATAGCGGACACCGAGGATATACAAAGGATTGCAACAGCCCAACGCATTTTTCAAAATAAACGACCAGGTGATACATTTTATCTTTATAAATTTTTTTTCTCGGCTGTTTTCCCCTTTTTCATTTCGATGCCGTGCCGGTGGCTATGAGGTTGACGACACGTCCCGCGGGGGTGGAAAATCGGTTTTCACCTCTTCCGCCTCTTTTGTCGGTGGACGGGTCGATCCTGGAAGACGGATAGAGAGCCTTGAAGCGACGTCATCTGTCTATGAGAGCACCGGGGCTGATAAGGGGTGAATCGATGACGAACAAAATGGCATTTCCCGCCTTGTGCGTGAGGGTGTAGAGTCGAAAGTGAGATGGTTGAAGGACCGCGCGCATGTACGAAAGAGATAGCACGAAGAGATTAAGAACGAAAAATGTTTTCAGGCAGAATTAAGCATTTGAGAAAATACACCGCGCATTCACACAAAAAATCGACCACCTTGGTTTTTCACGAAAAAAATGGTCAATTTTGGAAATGCATATTTTCTCAGCTTTTTACGGGCCCGCCGTACCGCCATGGTTACTGTTTTCACTAGAACGATTCAGGGATGTGCAACGGTGGTCGATGGTTTTAGACCGAGTGGGCTGTCCTTCCAAGTTATATATTATTATATGAAAGTGTCCTCTCCGAACCTGTTAGGAGTTGTTCAAATTGTTTCCTTAGTGGCACGTCTCTTCCCTCTAAACGATTATTTACAAAGCTGGAAGGGTTATTTCGAAAACCAGAAATCGCTTAGAGGGTAAATTCGGTAAACTACGTTTTATAATTCTGGTCCGGAGACGATGTTATATTGTTTCATTGTAAAATTTGGATAATTAATAATCCTGTCTCACTTTTATTGAACAAATAATTTTTTGCACCATGTTAAACCTTTACCTTGCTTTTTAAGCAAGGGACAGAAAATGAGCTTTGGATTACAGATGTAAGGATATTCCAAATTAACGATTGGCGAAGAAAAACCAGGGAGGTAATGTGAATAAACTTTTGCAATGCACAAAACACATAACACTATATTTTTTCAAAAGTGGCTGGGACTTATCTATTTAACTGTAAATAGAACCAGTGCCAAAACAAATTGTAATAAATTTTATTAAAATAATGGTTTTTATTAATAAGTTCTTAATAAACATTCAGAATTGGCGACGTTAAAAAATTAGCTTTTAAACACAAGAATAATTTATTCCTGTGAAAATAATTTGTTGTTTGAACATCGAGTACTGAAAAAAAGGGTCGATGTGTAGACTGTAGTGTCGATGGTTGTGCCACCATTTTGATGGTGAAAAA
The DNA here is from genome assembly GCA_039619505.1 of Cimex hemipterus. Taxonomy (NCBI): domain Eukaryota; kingdom Metazoa; phylum Arthropoda; class Insecta; order Hemiptera; family Cimicidae; genus Cimex; species Cimex hemipterus. The sequence continues at coordinate 17,221,782 of CM077110.1, read as the reverse complement.
TCGATATTTTTTAACGATGCTCATTTCTACTTTAATGTCATTCTTAATTTGAACAATGTTCAAAGAAGGGCGTGAGGAGCGTTGCCCCATCCGTACGGACCCCCGTTCAACTGATCCACTGGTAGAACTGATCAGTCTTTTTGTAGGGTTAGGGTTATAGATATCTTCCTACGATAGCAGCCTTGTAAGTTGGGGTAACCATATGAATTATAGCGGTGCATTACATTTTTACTATTAATGACAAACTTGATAACCTTATTTATCCATATATCCCAAAACCTATCAACCTAAATGGTCTAGACTAAACCGAAATATCGACAATTTTCATGTGAATGCACGGTTACGCGATAAGTTTCGACAATTCAGGTGTTTCTACTCAACATATACAACCAAAAAAAAACTTCCTATAAACCCCTGTCCAAATCTCGACTGTAGAAGAAGTAATTTCAGGTTTTCGGTGTTGTTTAATTTGCCGACTTAGGTCCACTAAATTACTTATACAATTGAGAGTTACTGGTGCAAGGGGAGACTACTCATCTCGTTATCCTCATTGAGCGTTCCAACATATCGCATTTTCCGACTTCATCAACGGCTGAGAGAAATTGGTTCTCTCACTCTTTAACGAGGGTGCAAAGTTTAGAACGAAATGACCACTAGCAGTGAGTTGATTTTTTCCTTCTTCATCTACATGAGTAGTCACCCTCGTAAAATGATTACGGTACAATCCTTCCGGACGGAAGGTAGGACAACCTCTCCATTGTGAAACCCCAAGGTCTATACGTAACGCACGTGTACTGGTTTCGGGATCACGATTAACAGAATGCAAAACTTCCTCAAATACGCCAATTCACTGACTGTCTTCTTTCTTTCTTCGAGTGAAAGAACCAGTTTCCCTGGTTGATGAAGTCGGAATGTGCGATCTGCTGGAACGTCTCAATGTGGAAAACGAGCTTGGTATTCTCCACTTGCACGTGTAATGTTACCATTGCTACAAACAAGTGAAATGCATAACAGCAAGATGTGCATTAGGAAACAAGGTCATACTTCAAATGACCAATCTGAGGTTGCCAGCTGATAACATAAAGCAAGCTGATTAAAGAATTGACACGAAAAGAGCCACAGACGGATTTCCTTGTCTTGGGAAAAATTCTACGTCCCTCCCTTCATCAACCACCAGTGTTTTTCCCCCCTCCAACAGAATGCAAAATTTTTCGGCCTTCCACAAGCGCAATCCCAAAAGATGGGCAACCGCTGGAAGCTAATTGATCGGAGAACTTTTGAGGGAATTCGCAAAAAAAAAAAAAAACTCTAGAAGTTTGTAGTTGAAAACAGTTATCTGAAATTTCAACATTTTTGTTTTTCTGAATTTTCCGTGCAGAATTTTTCCATCAATTTTGCACTGTAAATAGGTTTCTTTACAGCAAGTGTAAAGTTCATTCAGGTGGCACAGACCTGATATTTCTACCGGCGGTAATTCTGAAGTTTATAAGCAATTTAGTGGAACTAAGTTGGAAAATTAAAAAACAACCTGAAATTACTTCTTTACAGTTGAGAGTTGTACAAGGGTTTATAGGAAGTTTTTTGTCGCATATGACAGCGAATCTTTCGACACTTATCTTTTTATTAAGTGTGTAAATTCGTGTATTTTTTTCTTCTGCTGTTAAAAATTAGGTCGAAGAGACTTTTACCACGTCTTGCTTGATGACCTCTGGATCGTCATCTGCATGACAATGCAACACAGATTTCGCTTGATTAGAGCGTGGGTATTATTTCTTTTGTACTCTCAAGAGAGAATCACATTTTGCTCAGTTTTTTCTTTTCAATTTACCGCGCGTGTGAAGTCTGCGTGCACGCTTCCTATGTAAATCGAGCCCCTGTGTGGGATGGTCGGATTACTCAGATTAGAAATGCCGTCCCGCGTAACATTGCTTTGAATATTTGAAAGTCCTGCTTTTCCTGTGAACTGTTATTGGAACCCGATGCCCCCGCCCTGGGGACTTACTTGAGTGGGTTAAAAGCGGGAAAGGACGCGTGTTAAATCGGCCTCCAGACAGATTGGACGCTTTACACGACCTTTGCTCCGTTTCCATTCGGGCTTAAATTCGAAATATGTCTATTGGTGAATTTGCGCGAAAAAGACAGTCGATCGTCGAGGGTAGGGTATGACAGGGGGCTGAAATATGACGAGGACAAGCCTTTTTCATCGACACAAATCCTTTTTGCTTCTCGTACGAACGAGATATTTAAAAAAACCTATTTTAAAGAAACCTTACTATAAGTCTCAGAGAACACATTTGTCATATTATTAAGTTTATAGTTAGTTATTTTATTTTTGTTATTTATTATTGAAAAAACGTGATTAGAGGATAGAATTAAAACTATCAAGAACTTAGCAAAACAGTGGATAGTTCAGGATAAAGAGCAAAGTTTAATATATGTTTCATCATATAAGTTAGAGAAAGTTCAGCTGATGTGAGATTGAAGGGCAGAACACAACAGTCAACAAGATTTGGTTGGGTTGATTTACATTAAACATAATTCATAAGTCGGTCAAGTTGAAATTTAAGTGCTTATAACCTTTCGTATTTAACCTTAAAACTCTGTGAATTTGTGGGCAACATCTACTGACTAACTAAATCAAACTGAATTATTATTATTTAGAGATCGTGTGGTAAGGTCTGATGGTATGTAGGTTTAGAAAAACATTATGTTTATCGTGTCAACGTTTCTACCTTTACCGAGATCATCTTCAGTGCCTAGGATTAATAAGCATTGTTTAAGTGATACACATACGTATAGGGTGTCCTGGTGACCTTAATAACTCGTTGACAATCGTTTGACAATATAGCAAAAATGGGAAAAATCGAACGGTTGTAGGTTAAGATGTGGTGTCCGAGGGGTTCGAAGCTACGGTAGCTCAATGGTTAGTTCAGCGGCGTCTGAGCGGTCGTTGATTCAAATCCCGCTTGTGACACTAACTTTTCATCTCAACATTAAACCTTAGATAAATAGAATAATTAAATGCAACATTCCATCAAAGCCTCATGGTGTTTTCTGTGTAGATGTGCAACTGTTGTGTTCGATTTCAAGAATCCAAAAATATTAAAAACAAAACAAACAATTTTTTTAGAATTAATAATAATTATATGTGTGTGTGTGTGTGTAACTTTGAGCTCTGAAGATGATCTCAATAAAGATCGAAACGTTGGCACGATAAAGAAAATGTTTTTCTGATACCTACATCACACCAGACCGCATCTCACGATATCTGAATAGATATAGAAAATGTTTTTCTGAAAACTACTTCACACCAGACCGCATCTCACGATTTCTTAATAATCATATACTAAGGGTCATTAATCACCATACACACATTTGCAAATTAATCACAAATTTATAATTAATTATTAGCAAATTAATTTATTATTAACGTATCATTTGAATTTTTCCTACTGTTAACAATTATTAAAAAAATAAAAAATGAAAATTATACATTAATAATAGATTAATAAATTAATGGTAAAATTAGTATAAATTAAATTAATCAATTTGATTAATTTTTTCGTTTAATATTATTTAAAATAGGAGGTAGATCAAAATCTGTTATATCATTAATATAATTATCTCCACGTTTAATTTCAAATTTCTCATAGACCATAACACACACTGTGACACTAATGAATTTAAATTTACATTATTTTTTCTTTCTTTTAGATGGTCCTTATGTTTCGAGAAAATTTCGATTTAGCCAAGAGTTTGTTAACTCCCGTTTTTATTTCTCTACCTTTTTTAATTATTTCATTTATTTACCGTGTTTATCATTTCTATGAACGCATACAACATACACAAATTAACAGGGGCAACTCTCTCACCCATGGGACCAGAACTAAGTATTCCAGAGTGTGTAGTTAAGAGCGAACTGGAAATATGGATTGAGAAAGAAATACTTAAACAGTGGAAGAATTCTCCCTCAGGATTTCAGAAGGGTTCCAGGTCTGTATATCGACCACCGTCTCCCTATCACCTTAAGGGGATGGGCAAGGAGTTCGCCAGGAGGAACCAGAGGCATCGGCACATATCCTTGGAGAATGTAAAGCGTTAGCTCGTTCACGAGTACGACTCGGCAGGACATTCCTCATACCCAAAGAGATGCACGTAGAAGTACCAAGGAAAGCGCTAAGTTTTATAAAGAATAACGCACTTTCCAAGCTGTCAAGTCATCAACAACAACAAAAAAAAAAAGAGAAAAAAAAATACTAAACAGTCGGTGGGTTACAACAAACAATTGGTCGAAAGGGCAAAAACCGTGGCTTGGGACGCCAGGTTGAATGCACCCGTCCCTAGCAACAACCTCAATAAACATTCGTAAAACATGAGCGACGTCTTTTATTAATTTTTACTATTTCAGGTATAAACTTTTTATACAAACATCTATCTAGCTTTCCTGCTGTATCCTTTTATACTTAATAAAATATATACTTTTTTTGGGAACACCCCTATCTATTTCTTTTCGTTCGCGAACTAAATTTCTACAAGAGAATATTGAGAGAGATTGAGAAGAGAGAATATTGTACAAGTAACTGTATTTGTTTCTTTAGCTTCTTAAATTCTAACCCTCCAGGCTTATTCTTTCCTCCAGTATTCTTCTCTTTCTCTCTGTAATAAAATGAAAAACAACTCCTCCATACTCATTGATATCCGACGTTCTTCCTATCTCTCACGAAAATCTGTAGGGTGCCGGGCGTAAATTTAAAAAAAAAATCGTTCCACACACTGATTCCTTCAATGCAAGAGTACGTCTTCAAAATTTTATTTATACTCGGATCCGTAGACATTTTACGGCGCAATAAAACACCAAATATTGTTATTGTAAGATCAAGGAGAGGCCGGGTGTTATTTTTACAACAGGGGATCACGGTGAATTATAAAAGAGGACATCTTTTACCAGGCACGACGATTTACAGTCCTGGGCGCGCGCGATTTTCGCCCTCTCCCCCGGGCAGAAGAAACCCTTGGGGGGAAAAGAAAAGCCGTGTTTTTCCGAAAGTAGGCTGGTCGAAAGGCGAAGGACAAATCAGGATCGTAAATCTCGACGGTTCAATTATTGCGGTCTGTTAACACACTCGGCTGCCCCAGCACCTCTTACAAATTCTATCTTCTTCAAGGGAGACTTACGATGGAGTTTCCGACACGTTAAATTAACGCGGGCTATGGAAGAATAAGAAGGAAAATAGCGAGAATTGATTTAACATGCACATTGATCTCATGTGATTAATTTATATAGCTAACGAAAACAGTAACGCTAACACAAGAGACAAAATTATCGATGATAGTGCATCTCGACAGAAGAATAATTGTCCCAAGGACACAACTGCCCCTCACGACAGGAATAATCGTCGCAAGGACACTACTTCAACTCAAAAGAGAAATAATCGTCGCAAGGACACCACTGCATCTCACGATAGGAATAATCGTCGCAAAACCACCAATGTATCTCTAGAGATGTATTATCGGCGCAACAACGACACTGTATCTATCTGTATGTCAAGAGCCAAATTGTCCAGCTAACAGGCAACAGGCAAAAGCAACACTTTATCGCAGATGATAAAGTTTCGTAAAATGGCTGTATCGTTGGAGAACTCACTACCGTCATCACCATCCCCTAGGGGGGCGAACGTCGATTGAAACCTGGCCGATCACCGGAACAATAAGTGAATTTCAAATCCATCTTTGATGGCCGGCCCTCGGAACAATAACTCCATCATTAGACGGTTTGGCCTCCCCTCGAAATTACGTTTTTTAAACTCGCCCCCTCACAGCCCGCATCAGTCTGATCGATTTTCGAGGTTCGAAAAGCTCACAACTTCCAAAACCCTCTCGAAAGTCGAGAAATCGTGTCTGAAGCCCCTTTTCTTATATAAAAAAAGGTGCAGGCGATGGCCCTCCCTTTTTTCTTTTTCCCTAAAAGGACGAATTTTCTTCAGATCACGTTTCTCCCTGGAGTGCAACGGCGGCAGAAAATAAACCTGATCTTTAAAAATCAGGAACCCGGGATAAAGAGGCCGACTGAGACAAACCGTCGAAACAATTTTGTCCAGGATCGAATTCATTCCACTCCTTCCCCTGGGTCAATCTTTCATAAAAGATTGGATAATTTTCGCCGGAGACGTGGCGTCCATCAAGGGATCTGCTTCCGGCCGAGAGAATGAAAAGTGGCCCTGGATCCGGTATTGGGCCGAATCCCTAAATGGACGGCATCCTCTTTAACGTCTAATGGGGGGATGGGAGCTATCAGCCCTTTCACGCTTTTCGTGCACCAAATTGGAATGCACAACTCCTCACATAAAAAAATTAAAAAAACAAATCCTGCAGACAAGTACACCCTTTATAATTAATTTTCGATGGCCCAGGCAATTAACAAGGATCGGGATTTTGTATGAGGTTTTGGGCGAGGGGCGGCGGAAAGCCCTTAAAATCAACACGGGCCGAAAAGCGAATAAACAAACTCGCCGTTTATCTATAATAATCTTTCACCGGCGTCTAATCGCCCTTAATCCCCTCGGCACGACGTCGCCCGCAGGAGTAAAAACACAAATGCAAATGGGAAAGGACGGGGCGACGCCGTTAATTTCTTCAAACCCACCGCCCCCGACACACACAGCTTGAAACACCACCCCGAGTCGAGAATTTTTTTCTCTCTCTCTTGATTATTTTTTTTTTTTACCCTGGCCCCGTTTTAATTGAACAAGGGTAGACAGGACGATAAACGGGGAACAAGAGCCTTCAGACTCCAGTACAAGTGGTTCAACAACTAACAGCCAGTTTTTCTTTTCACAACTAGTCAAGAGTAAAAAAACAATCCTTGCCTTCTAAGACAGTCTTTGTCGATGCTTTATCGGCTAACTCTTAGCTGTAGTGTTGTTGCTCTGATAATTCCCTCTTCAAATTTTGTCATTGCACTATAATTTCTATCTTGAGACTCAGTGTCGATGTTACCTGGATAATTTGACAACTGAGATGTGTCGCTGCGTTTCGATATAATTAGCCCCATGAGATTCCAAGTTGCTCCTAGTGACCGAGGATTTATCCCAGTCACTTTTCTCCTGGGACAAATACTTCGTCCGTTACAACTCGTTCGTTACAAACTTACCACTCAGTAACTAATAAAATATCAAGAAACTAGCAAAAAAGTCAATATTTCAGGAAGAAGAAAAAAGTTTAATATATGTATATCATTGGTTGGAAAGCGTCCGGCGATGAGATTGAAGTCCTTTTTCAATTGTCGCTCCCTTTAACCTCAAAAAATCCGACTCGTAGAAAAATGAATTTCTATTCTTGCGTCCTGTCACATTCCTCCATAATAAAACGTATATAAATAAAAAACTTAGATCGCACTAACACACTAGACATGACAAATCAACACGGAAAACACACACACACGAGTGAGTAGAAATATTTTGTTTAAACCTACAATTTTTATGTTGTGTTGTATGTACTATATAGTATAAACAACGTTTATAAATCCCAGGCTCTGAAGATGATCTCAGTAAAGTTCGAAACGTTGGCTCGATAAAGATGTTTTTCTTAACCTACCTCACCAGACCGTATCTCACCATCTTCAAATAATCATTAGTTAACTGTCACTAACTACCACACATCAAAATTTAATTTGATTTCTCCGATGCGTACTTAGAAACATGGGTTTCAATTGGCGGTTCAGTGCCAATAGGTGTCTTAAACTTTCCCTGGTCAATTTATCAACTTCTCCGTCGCCCCTCTCCTCTGGCACCTAGACAGGTGTAAACTACTGCAAGTCATTAGTCGGAAAATCGGCCAAAAATCGTTTCCAGTTTTACGGAGGCATTTGGGAGGAATCCTTGAAAAAAGCTTTTTAAAAAAACCTGTTTTTCGAGGTTTTTGCCTGTTTCTCATAGAAGGCTTCATTTGAAGTTTATACGATTTTTTTTTCACCATGATATTTCCTATCAATCCTCAAAATATCTATGTTTCGTTTGGGTCAACCCTTTATTTCATTATTTTCCCCCCGCCATTATGACTTCATTTTATAAAATGTATATTCCCCCGAAAAACACCACCATACTTCAGGTGGTAGAGCAGTGGCGTATCTAGCCGAAGGTCGTGGGTTCGAATCCCTCTCGTGCCATAAACTTTTTTTTCATCTCAACTTAAAACCGTAATTAATTGTATTATACATTAAATGTATATAACTTTTCTCTGAGTGACTCGACAGTGGATCAGGCCTGCTGTCCACGATTTTTTTTTTTTTTTTTTAATGCCGCTAATTAAAAATTCAGTATAATTGGGTTTATCGGCGACCCACTGACTTGGGTCGCAACAGAGGATTTACACGGATTTCACCTCATCCACCGAACTAACCCCGGGGGCAAGGGGAATGGGGGCGAAAAGTAATTACTCGGAAACTCTCCTGCAGCACCCTGTAATTAAAACAGGCACTTAATTAGAAAAGAATTGTCGCGGCGTCGTTAGCTTTCTATCAGGGCGTATCCGCTACTTTCACCCCCTTTTTTTTCTTTTTATTCTTGGGTGAGAGGCAGCAAATGATCCCGGAGGGAGAGAAGTCCTCACAGCTAATTATTTCGAGGCGATTTTTGATCTTTGATCTTTTTACTTTTAGAAACAAATCCAGCCATCAAAGGCCGCCCTCCCGCGTTTCAGAATTTCATAGCGACTACTCAGAAAGGGGGCACTCCTATAGAAACTCTAAGAAGATAGGCCGATTGAAGGATGGACGATGGACTAATTGGAAAACACCCAACGGATTCTTAAGTTAACACACCCCATAGAGAATAAAAGCCGAAATAATTTATTCGAACATTTCAAAAAGTCGATAACAATGTAGATAATGAAATTTCCTCCTGTTAAGTTTGTTATAACGGTGCAAGTTACACGACTTGGAACGTTTGTTACAAAAAACCTTTCGCCAGTTTGATAGGGTTTGAGGCTATTAATAGGGTTTTGCTCAGATTGTAAGTTTACACGATTTCAAAGTTCATCATTTAGTTTCAGAAGGTTAAGTTATGTGAATTTGAACGTCTTTATCTCTAGTTTAAAAATTTGCCAGGTCGTCATTTACTTTTTTACTTTCCCGACAGGAATGAATCGTCTAAATTAAATTTTAAACTCAACTTTAATTGTATTTATTAAGGCCAGTACATTTTTAACCTTCTCGATCGTTGAGGATTTAACGTTGGACTGTAGTTTGAGAAGATTAGAAGTCGACCATTTTTTATAAGTTTGTATATATTCAGGATACATCGTTCAACTCTATTTATTATTTATTCGTTTTTTTTTATTTGCTTAGCTTTTCACATTGGTATGATGGAACGCTTCGGACCTCTCCACATTTATTATTTATTAGGTTAGCAGTTTGTAATTTTTGAAAAAGGTCATAAACGTCCAGGTTATAACAATTACCTTTAATTTAAGTAACCGAGTGGCTGTATCATTTAAGTTAAAAAGTCTGAATTCATTCAGGTTGTAACATGCAACTGTAATTTAAGTAACTATGTGGATATAGTATGTAGGTTATAAGAGGGAATGTGTTATTTAGGTTAAAAAGGTTACACTAGTCCAGGTTTTAACACGAAACTTATCCTAAGTAACCTAAAAGTATTACGGTCCGTGTTAAACGTTCAGCTGTGATTTAAATAGTTCAGAAGTTTAGTAGTATTACGTGCCCAGATTATAACGTTCAGCTACAGATGTAATTTAAATAGTTGAGAAGTCCGCCATTTTAATGAAAAAGTGTTAAGCGCGTCTCGGTTATAGCATTCAGCTATGAGTAACTGTGTGGATGTCATTTAGGTTTAGAAGGTTAAACGCTCAGGTTATAACGTTCAGCTGAAATAGAAGTTACTAACATACAGGAGATGTCATGTCTGTAAAAAAATAATAGTTCATGTAGTTTACGGTCCAGGCGTTAACCCGTTGTTAGGGGGAGGAAAACGAGCGTGAAATGTCGTCAGCTCTCTCTCCAGTTTTCGACCCGTCCTCTAATTTGAACCGTCCCTTTCATGTGTAAATCGTGCGGATTTTACTAGGTGAACGGCGAGATAAGGCGCGTAGGGGCGGACCCAAGGGCCGAGTCGATAGGCGGCCGGGTCAGGTAAACGGACTCCAGTGGCCATTGTGACAACAGGGCGGACTTAATCAAACTTTACTTGTTTACACGGCGCCCTACACAAACCCCCGGGAGGGACTAAGTTACCGCAGACGCGAAGCAAATATAATTAAGACGATTGTTGTCGATAAAGTTTAAACTTTAAATTTCGACTTTATTGTAAAACGCCGTTGATCGGTCCAGATGACTCCTGAGGGTTCATCCTTAGGTGATGGAAGAATTAATTTGCTCGGTCGTTTGTTAAAATTTGGCCACCCCTGAGCAAATGGTGCCTCGGACGATTGATACCTCTTCCGAGGTCCCCCCTGGGAGACGCGATTAGGCGTTTCGACGTCGACGGCAGTAAATCGAATTCCCTCCCTCTTGATAAAAGAGAACATCCTCGAATAGCTGATCTTTTTCCCTATTTGTTTTAATATGTAATAGAAGAATGGGCCGACGGGGGTGGGAGGTTAGCCAGGGCTAGGGACCAGAGATAGCGGTGATATACGGACCCATAGGAACGGCTATCTCTCCCGTTAATCATCACCTGTTTGCCCGTCCTAACATGGACGCTTTCCCCAGAAACTGCTAATGGCTCGTGTTATTAATCCGGCACGTGCACCGGCGTCAATTATTAACCATTTCAAGCTCATTGGACCGTTTGAACCCAAAGCGGAAGCGGCCGCTTAGGCAATTTTCATAAATGCTCTTTGGAAATGATTGGGCATGGACATCTTAGATTGTCAAGAAAACCTAGATATAAACAACATATAACAAGCCCATTGATAAAAATTACTGACTTATCATCAAAACACTCGTTCCAACTCATCGTTACTGACTTATACAGGTAATTACAACACTTTTGCCTCTGCAGTCGTTAGTGGGGTCAAAATGGCAAAGGAAATTCAGAGTCATAACCATATGCGACGTATTTACTCTTGTCTAAAATTTGCACGTTTGCTACTCTTACATATGGAGGAAACCTACTGATTTATTTCCCGCTTGTGAGATTCGAACCTACGACCTTCGGCTTAAAAAGGCTCTTCTGTAGCCACTTGAGATATCGTGACTTCGATCCACTCGGACATCAACCCACCCATCAAAACCTACAACCTGTCGAATTTTCACTCTTTTTTGACATTATCCATCTCAACCAAGACTTTACATAAAAGAATAATCAATTGAAAGACGTAATTTGGTCAATAAGGCCACTAAATAAACATACTGAAATTATTGACTTATATTAAACCACATATGTTTAGAGGTCATAATTGACCTGTTTAATTATTTCAATTTATTGTACGTTTTGTCTCAGTCTTGGTTAACATGAAAAATTAGGGTCTCGAGCGGGATTCGAACCCACGTCCTTCCGCTATTGATTTATGTGCAATATTTAGTTTTAGTAATGATTATTTAGAGATCGTGGGATGAGGGCTGGCTAAGGCTAAGAACAACATTTTCTTCATCGTGTCAACGTTTTGAACTTTATTGACATCTTCAGGGCATGGGATTTATAAACGTTGTTTAAATTATACAAGTATATGCAAGGATGTACACATTATAGAAATTTTAGGTTTAAACAAACTGTTTCTGCTCAGTCAAAGAGTGTGTTTTGTGTAGATGTGTCATTGTTCTGTGTTAGTGAGATATTAATATTTTTAGAAAAAAAATCATGGAGTGAGTGTGGTGTTCAATACTTTCTAAAAATTTTAAAAAGTTCCTACTCACAGTAAGTTGTTTTTCAACGATCCGGATTTCGAGCCATTTAGCTCATCATCAGGTTAAAGGACCTCCACAACCACGTCTCCCGTCGTGCATTGCCAAAATGAAACCGCTGATACCTCCGCCAACGCGACGTTCCAATCAACAGCTGATTTTTTTAATGACGATCAATTTGAACTTGCGAAACGCGGAAATTGTAACCCAAATAAATATTAGAATAAAAAATAATAAAAATTAAAATAATTAGTTTCTTTATTTGGATGTCGGATATTATTTATTAATCAATACGCCGCTGCTCTAGCCTCTTCAGCTATCGTGACTTCAAGATAGAAGATGTATAAGTGGCTAGAGCAGCAGGGTGGGGTACTGATTCAAAGGTTCGAATCCCGTTCGTGACACCAACTTTTCCATCTCAACAAAAAATTTACATATAAAGAAATTGGATGTATTGTCTTTTGTGTGTTACATATATGTTACTTATATTCAATTGGATTAATAATAGCGTATTTGCGATTTTTTTAAATTCATACTGTGGGTATCTCCAGTTCTAGTTAATTATTAATATAAAAATTAAAATGATACCTTAATAATAAAGAATTTTTCTAATAATTAATTATCAATTTATCATTAATTGTATATTTATTTATATATATTGTATACAAACAAATTAATCACAAAATTATAATTAATTGTTAACAAATCAATTTTTTATTCAGGCGTTATTTATTTTTTAGCTTTTATTAATTTGTTAATTATTTGTATGAGTGCGTGCGCATGTGTGTGTTTGCAACATCGCGTTGGCCGGTTGACGTTGGGAGTTCATTGTCACAATCCCTGACGAGAGACATGTTTGTAGAACTCAACTCCTTCAAACTGATGATGAGCTATACGCTTGAAATCAGGATTGTTGAAAACAACTAACAGTGAGTAAAAACTATCTTTTAAAAAGATGTTTGCCTCTATGTCAGAGAATCCACTTTAAAGTTATCTTGTTTGACCAGAATCATTAAGAAGATTAGACACTACCAGACAAGTTGATAGAATTGCATTTAGTGCCTTTATGGCTTGGCTGTCTGAGGGTGTATAAGTGCACCTTTCATATTTTTCTTTATTAGCCCGTGTGAAGATAGTACTTGAGATTGGAAAATCGTTGGAGTTAGTACAACGTCCAAGGGGCTTCGCTAGGGTGTTGTAATTCGACCCTTCTACCCCTACGTTCCATCCCTATGTTCCATCTTCGGTCCATCTATGTACCAATCCCTTCCAGCAACATTGGTCGATCTTTTTAAGCCTTCCTGCGGTGTTTAATTTTTGCTCAAATTCTGGCGCCGCGATAAATATTAACGATCGTAAAAGGTCTCGCGCGGGCGGCGTTTATCGACTCTCGTTGGCTGGATGTAATCGGCATGGAAATTACGGAGGGAAAAACTTATGGAAATTCGACCGGGAGGAAAAGAAGAGCGGAACGTGGGTGGAATTTTTACAACGGGATCGGAAGAAAATCCTGAAAAAAAATTAAATAAGTCTCGGGGGAATTCATCAGAGTGACTGGCTTTCTTAGCTCTGCGGAGCCCTCGGTACAAATCAAAAAAGAAACAATTCTTTACGTTATTTTTCCAACATATTGCCTCTCTTTATCTCGCTCTCACTCGTGCCCTTTCTCTCCTTTTCTCTTTACCCTCTCACTCCTTTTTATCTATCTCTCTTCTCTCCTCTCACTATTCCTTTCTTTTTCCTCCTTCCTCCTCTTCACCATCTCTCTCTCTCTCTCTCATTTTCATCAATCCCTCTCGATATCTATTTCCTCCTCGCCCTTCTCATTCTCTCTCTTTCTCATTTGTATAAATCTCTCTTTTTCCCTCACTCTCACAATTTCCGTTCGTCTCTATCCCTCGTACTCTCACTAATCGTCTATCTTCCTCTACTTTCCCTCTCATTCACTCACTCCCTTTCATTCCCTCTATTTATTTCTCTCCCTCTCCATTTAATTTATTTTTATTGTAAAATCAATTTGTAAAAACAGTCTGTTGAAATAACTGTACATTAATTATATCCACGTTGAATGGTGAAAAGTCCACAAGAAGACCTAACTTCGCGTGACTAAATAAATCACTTTAATCAATCATGCCCTTCTCTCTCTTGCTATTCCTACCTCCCTCTCATCATTTTACTGTCTCTCCTTCTTTTTCCCTCTCATTCCCCTTTCCTTGAAAACGGTAGAAAAGTAAGAAAAACGTTGTAGTAAAACTAAAGGGCAAATTTGTAGAGTGACCCCAGAAAAGAAAAGAAAATTTCCCATCTATCATTTTTTTTTTCTTTTAAAAAACATCTTTTAGCTTCTATCTCTATATTTCTCTTATACATTTTCAATTTTCTTCATTCTCCCTTCCGCTTTTTTACCTTTGAAATATGTTTATCCTTTATCATCTTGGACCACGACGGATGTTCGTCATTTCCCTCCTCGGTTGCCAGATTGAAAACCGGCCCGCCCTCCGATTCGACCCCAGGATCTTGGGGGATTTATCGAATAACCGAACGTCTTGTGAGTTTAATTATGTCCGAAACGCATCCCCCACCGGGCCTTGCTCCTTTTCTCATCATTTACATACAACCCCCCACAGACCCGGCCGCCGATTTCAATTAGAAAGGGGGGGGGATTTGTTTGAAAACGGATTCTCCTTTGTCGTATGATTTACGCCGGTTTCCATTACGGGCAAATAATTCGAGTAAGAACAGAAGTCCACCTAGCTTTGTCTCCGGGGCGAAGTTGAACAATTTCAAAGGCAGTTAGCCCTCGGAATAGAACGGAGATAAACAGAGTATGTAGGAAGGGAGGAGTTGTCAATACCGTGCACATGTCGCCTTTACTGTGGTGATAATATTACCATGTTGCCGGAGATATCTCGTTAAAACTTACGAGACCGGACGGACCCGATGCGCCCAATGTCACTCTTACCACTTCGTTTTCAAAATCTACACATTCTCCGATGTGGAAATTATCCCGCGTTATGTCTTTTTCTCTTGTCGTCTCCCTGGAGGGTGGATCGAATCCCCGAGGGGTCGCCCCCGGGCAGAGGGCCAACAAATCCGATAAATCGACGAAGGGGAAGGCGCTGCCCCTCGGAGATGGCGGGACCCGCCTGGCGGAACGGCTATGCCGGTTTAGTATCGCGAGCGCCGTACTCATCGATCCTCAACCTGTATCGCTTCTTCACTGCCTCCGATCTTGGCCCATTTATCAACAAAGCCGACAATATATAAACAATAGATACAGCCGCAGTTGTCGTTGAAATAGCAGCCACGAATCATAGGCATATAAAATCTCTAGATTTTCCAATAGTTTTTAACACGAATAGCCAGTATGATACTCAGTTTTTAAAATAATTATTTATTAATTTA
>CM077110.1:17168375-17186517 GCA_039619505.1 Cimex hemipterus | reverse complement strand
ATGTTCTACAGTTAATCCTGTATAAATATGAACCGCAGATGTCATGGCCCAGTTCTGAGTCGTTAAATTGTTGAGAAGAAAGCTTGTCTTCTCTGTTTCTTAAAAACGGGGTTTCTTTTTTAATGTCGGGAATAATGAACGGTAGAACTTCCCTGCTGTGCCCGTATCGTACCAAATTTGCCACCTTCTGCACACGTCTCTTTTGATATTGTTTGTAACGTCTCCGACGGTTAGCGGCACAGTCGACTCTTTCATTATGTTATATACCTGCATGCCCTTTTATCCCGCATATTACGGCGTTTTTGCCTTGATCCTCTATATTGTACGTTAATGACAATTTCGATTTAAATATATTGATACTTCTTATCAAAATTGAAAGTGCGTTTGTGCCGAGACCGTCCGTCATAATCCCAACCCAGACATTACATAAAAAGAATAATTAATTGAAATTAAGTAATTTCATCAATTAGACCACTAAACTTAAACGGATTAATATATCATATTTACTATATTACATCAATAATTCCAATTAATATTTTTAGTGGCGTAATTGATTTTTTTAGTTTTTTCAAAGATGAAGATATTGATGAAGGAAAAAACACCGTATTCCCCGGGCTGGTAAGATGGAAAGATTAAAAAAAAATTAATGAAATTTTGAATGAATTTGTTAAACAGTTTTTAAAATTTAGGTTCGAAATCGAAACATACCAACACGACTGCAACTTCGTTGTTAATGATAATTGTTTGATTGACCCATGGACTATTTCCTTTGCGATTTTTGAAGAATGAAGGGTACCATAAGGAACAGCCAAACGTAATTTTCAGGTTTTCCCCCTCATTATTTCACCTTACCAATCCGTCAACGACGGTTTTTTCCTTTCCTTTGTCAATTTCTTCATGTTGTAAAAAACTAATTAAAAATCAATTACACCATTAAACAAGAATAATTAAAAATTATTAATTTAATATGGTAAATATTATATATTAATCCATTTAGTAGTCTGACCAAATTACTTATTTCAATTAATTATTCTCTTTATGTAAGGTGTTGGTTGCGATGCAAAATTCAGGGTCACAAGCGGGACTGAAAAGATTAATTAATTGAAATTATATATTAAATTGAAATATAATATATTAAATATTAATGTAAAACTAAATGGAGTTCTTTTTCTGAAATTTACTGGCCTCCAGTTTTGAATTGAAAATAGACGTTAAAGAATCACCATAGTAAGTTTTTCAACTTTGAAAAAAAAAATTAAATTCTGGCTTCTAAAACGCTTGTTTCACCAACATTTAGAAGGTTAGTATTTATCTCAAATTATTGGAAATTTAAAGTAGTTTTCAATGGTATCAACGGATTTGGCCACAACTTTTAGTTTTGGAGTTACTGTTTATTTGAAACAAGACACTGAAATATTAAAAAAAATCAGAAAAAAAGGGAATAACTCTGAAACAGTTGAGATTTGGACCATAGTAATTAGGATTTTTTAGTTCCATTTTGATTGTAGAATATACTGGCAAAAGTTTGTAACACGAGTAGCCGAACACCCAGTACAAAAAATCCTTTTGATAAAAAAGCTTTGCCTTATCGTTTTATTAATTGGATAAAAAGTAGATGAGGAATTGTTGGAGTCATTGTCGATAGCATCGATGGAAGGAATCGATATTATCATCCATGTCATTTATTGTTTAGGTACGGAACGCTGGCCGTGTGCATATAAGCAAAGGCACAAAAAAAAATTGTTTAGGTAAATTCGAAAAGCTTTTAGTTCCAGTTCCGGAAATAAAGTTGTCCTCGTGAGACGGTTAAAATCGCTGGGATTTTTTCAAATGAAGTTGAACGTTTTAAGTAGTTGTTAAAAACCTTCTTGCGAGATCCTCGAGGGGTGGACAAATTAGCATTTAACGTCCGAAGAAAACCTGCGGAATACAAATTAAGTGGCCGAGGGTTGGTTGGAGGGGGTGAAAAAGCCAAGAATTGAACTGTTAATTACGAGATTTAATTAAAATTTACACTGGGTCGGAATTGAGCTTTGGAAAAGTAAAGAAAAGGTAAGAGAAAAAGCTTGTCGCATAATTAAAACAAAACTTTCGACTTAAGCTGTTTCGAATGTCGAATTTTACAAGAAACCCACGCCTTTTTTCCCCCTCTTTGCTTTTCCTTCCTGAGTGAAATTCCATGGCTTTTCACGCCCTCGCGGAACCGGGATTCGCAGGACGACAAATGGGGGCTGGCGAGCAATTTGCGCCCTCCACCACCCTAACCAAGGATTGCTAAACGGGCCGCGGGGATATGATTTGCTTCCAATTCCTAAAAGGGAAGAACGAATACCTTACGGCAAGCAATCGGGGAGTGAAACGCTTTACGACTCTCTGATCTGATCAGTAGTGATCATTATTGATCCGTCTGCCCTCGCTATTTATTTAAAAACAAAAAATTTTCATTTATTTCTAAAGTTAATGTATAACCTGCTCAGACAGTGTTTAAATTGCATTTAAAAATATACGGTAATTTTTCAACCTCTCAGCATCGACTAATGACGTCAAAGTAAGCTTGCCTTTTAGTGGTGACCAATTAATTAAATTTATCTTATTGGCCTACCGTATAATGACGTCAAAGTGGGCGTGGCTTAGAATAGTGGCCAATTAATTAAATGTATTTTATTGGTGTACGGTATAATGACGTCGAAGTAGGAGTGGTTAAGTCCGATCATCAATTAATTAAACATGTACTTCCCTGTCGGTTGTCATCATATATGACATCGTACACATGATATCATAGGTGATGGTTAGGAATAGTTAATGACTATTATTATCCGTTAATTCTCGTGGTTTGTTTAAAACATTAGGTTTTGTGTTCATAACGACGACAAATTCTTAGACCCATTTTGCAAAAGGGCCAAGGATAGCTTGTATTTTCAAAGCTCTTGTAAGTATCGACTAATGACGTCAAAGTGGGCGTGGCTAAATGTGTTTATCGATAAATTAAACGTGTACTGTCTTATCAGTTGTCTTAACGTTAACTTATTTGATCATATTTGAGATATCGTATTCATAATGTCATTAGTGACCATTGTTATCAGTTAATTCTCGCGGTTTGTTTAAAACATTAGGTTTTGTGTTCATAACGACGAGAAATTCTTACACCCATTTTGCAAAAAGGCCGGGGATAGCTTCTATTTTCAAAGCACCGGAAGTGTAATTTGCATTTAATCCTCTACTGTGTCCGTTTCATTTCTCAACCCCTCGTGATTTGTTTCCGATGCCTTTTGGGGAAGGGGAGAGGTTGGAAAAATGGACCTCCTGAAATCACCCACAGGGTGGAAATTAATAATCCCCCCCCATCACCATCATTGCTGAAAAAACAGAATATCGCCGAGAATCATTAAGTAGGAGCATCTGTTCCTTCCAATTGAGTAACCCCTTACTACCGTTTTTACAACCGTTACTTAAAGATGTTCCTATAAAAATGCTTGTTTGTCGCCACGGATGTTTGAACGGTACGGTATGAGAGTTATCGTGTGGTCTGCCGCTCCACGAAGTGGGCCTGACTAGTACAGTTATGTAATTGTAACCCTTTGTAAACAGGGACGTGCCAAACTGGGCTTTGTGGTCTATCGTTTAATGACGTCAATATAGACATAGCTAATCATAGTGTTTTAATGTGGAGACCTATTAAGTGAACCTGATCTTATTAGTAGTGTCATCAGCGTGTCGTTTATTATTTTGTGTTCAATTACGTCAATGTTGACGATTTCAATCAGACTAACCACTAATAGAGATTCGCGGCCGATATCATTGGTTATTTGTTCAATGATCTCAAAGTGTACATGGTTGTACTTATTTCTCTAGTGACGTCGTCAAAGTAGGTATGGTTAAACTAGTTTGCCAAATTACGTTAAAATAGGCTTGGATTAGCTTGTTGACTAAGGGCCCAAAGGTGTCAACGCGGACTGTATGTTCTATTGGACAATGGCGTTATATTGGGCTTGTCGCATGCCAGTTTGGTTTATAAACCGATTTCCAGTTGCACCAAAATGCTTATAAACAGCGCCCATTGTCTGGAATTCGAAATGTTTACTACCCTTGTGACGTCTTTAAGGACGGTAGGTGACAGTTCGTTCACTGAGTTTTAGGTTTGTCAGACCTGATATTGCTAAAAGGTAACTACGATCCCGTTTATGGTTTATGTATTTCCTTTAGTTCCCCATTATGCTTCTAACCCCCCCCCCTATGTGGGCGGTCTCATTATCGTTTTATGGTGATCGGAAGTGATTGATTTTGGCACGAGAAGAAAGAGCAGCTCGAAGCTCGGACGATTCGACACCGCCCGGACCCTCGTGGGGAGAAACAAGCCTTATAACAGCCGGCAGTAAAAATTCCTCGAGCACTCTGACGGCTTCATAATGCTTTTACGAGGCCGTTCCGGGTTTTATTAAAAACGGTGGGCGGGGTGCAAGGAACGAGGGGTCGCCCCGAGAAATAATTTAGTCTCGGTTCCTTTCAAAAAACAATTTATTCATGTTCCTGGGCCGGGAATAGGTTATCCGACTCGGTGAGCTCCT
The DNA here is from genome assembly GCA_039619505.1 of Cimex hemipterus. NCBI lineage: Eukaryota > Metazoa > Arthropoda > Insecta > Hemiptera > Cimicidae > Cimex > Cimex hemipterus. Next base: position 17,181,952 of record CM077110.1, on the reverse strand, counting down.
CGAAATCGTTGGGGTCAATGTCGTCGATGTACTCGAAAGGCGTGTTGTTAAGCAGAGTGGCGATGTAGATGACCGCTTTCAGCTTGTAGGACATCACAGGAAGATTGAGACGGATATAGTGAGTCAGCTCGATCAGCAAATCCATCTGAAACGCGAAAACGATCCAATACCTAGAGCCTTCTCCTACAAAGCGGTCTACTTTTTTTTTGTGTGTTTTTTTTTCAAATTTTGGTCACTAATAATTTATTCAAACATATGTTTTGGCCATGTATTGACAAGATGTTTGTTTTCTAGTAGAAGAAAACTATCACCTGTCATGGTCTTTTTTAAGGTGTTCATGAGAGACGTTCCTAAACCTCACAATTCGTGAATTTACCCAATTCATTTCTGAGACACGCCGAAATTAACGTTTCTTGTTCATGTACGGTTAATGTAGGCCTCCGTTAACTAGTTTTATTAGTTAGCTAATGACGCCAAAGGGGGCATGGCTGATCTTACGTCACAGTAAGCTTGCTCTAAGCTGGTTATTCAGTTTGTTCATAACGTCGAAGAGGGCTGTTTTGTCCACGTTGCAATGACGTAAATGTGGGCGTGGCTAAGATGATTGAAACTGGATCGGGAGAACGGATTAAAATCGACTAAATCCTTTGGACATCTCCAGCGCGGAGTATTAATTAAGAGGAGCCACTTAAAATAGTACAATCTACAACTCTGAGGCATAAAAAGTGGCTACCCGTAATATTTTTAATTATGTCCTAAGCAATTTTCCTTGTTTGTGTATTTCGTCGAAGTAGGCGTGATCTAAGCTGGTTATTCAGTTCGCCCATGACGACAACGAGGACTGATTTGTCTAAATAAGTAAAAGTAGCTAAACTTGTTTGTATATTACGTCACCTAAGGTGGTTATTCAATTGGTTCATGACTTCAAAATGGGCGTGACTAAGATGATTAAAACGACATCTATAATTAGTCGCGTGCATGATGATAACATTGGAAATCGATCCACCTATTTGGCAAATCCATCTTAATGTCGATTGTTCCAATCTGCAATGTGCATAAGGCTATTTTTTTATTTTCCTTTTCAACATCATGATCCGCTTTATATTCATATGTTTTTATGTTTGATCTTTTCGTAGTGTGGGGGTTGTGTTTATGTATGCCCGATGCACACGTGTCAAACGTAAGAATGAATCGTCAAATTTCCCCAGGGAAGGCCAGGCGGCCGTTTCTTATCAGAAATAACCAATGGTTTAATATAACCCAAGGGGGAGGGATGCATCCCATAACCCGGTGGCGTGACGCGATGGGTCTGCCGGTCACGCGAAGGTCGAAGGGCCGATAGTTGCTCATGAAAATGGGAAGCCCACAGAGATTGCACAGATAATCTCGGATAACGGGCGGGCTATTAAGCAAAACACTCCTCGACCTTTCATAGAAGAAGTTTTAGAAAGAAAAAGCCGAAGATTTGTTTAAAAAAGACGAGTTGGGTTAGATCAAGGATTATCTTTTCAAGGTTTGTTGAAACGCTCCTCCTGCTTGCCTCCGTCTCTTGGGGAATGGAGCAAACAGGATGAATGCAGTTGCAGATTTAAAGAGAACCCTAATTCGCAAGAAAGGGGGTGACCCTCAGCCTAATTAATCGGAACGATTAATAATCCGCCTAAGAAACACCCCGGGGATTCTAATAACGGCCTCGTAAAATATTTGCCATTCGGGCTGGTTGAAAAATGGGCTGCGGAATAAGGCTGAGGAACTGCACGCTTCGGACTGTTAAAAGGTCGAGGTTTTTTCTTCCGTTTTTTATGGCGTGGACGATTCATCAACTGGATCGGATAAACGGCTTAAAATCAACTAAATCCTTCGGGCAACTTCAGTGCGGATTATTATTTAAGTGGGGTCAGTTAAAATAGTACGATTTACAGTAAGAGGCAAAAAAAGTGGCCATTCTTAATATTTTTCATTATCTCTTATTCACTCCTCCATTGATTATCTTACAACAATATTTGGCGACTTTTAAAGGATTAGAGGTAAATAAAGCATAGATAAACTCCCTCTTCTGTTTACAATTGGATTTTGTACTTTGAATAGTCACTCTGATCTTTCTTGGTTTTTCTTTAGAACTTCTTTCTAAAAGTTCGGTGGTTTGATTTTTTATGTCGTACCAGTTTTAGGTATCAAATGTGTTTGATTTATGTTTTTTAGTGATTTATTGATTCGGCTAGAATCGTTGCATTTGGAAGAAGGCTTATCAACTTAAGCGTATTAATTAAATATTAACATTCCCAGAACAACTATCCGAAGGGTCTTCCATCGTTACCAAATCAGGGATGAGCATGGATTGAAAAACATCGATCGACCCCACAGTCTGTACATCGATGATCACCATCGATTAAACATCAGAAGCTAATCATCGATGGGTGTAGGATTGTGATTACAATGAAACACTACTACATGTTCTCCGAGACGGAATTAACAAAAAGTAGCTTTTACCAGTTAACTAAGGCAACAAGTTGAACAGTGCTAACAAGGCCTACCGTTGATGCTCATCCCTTGGAGGTTATACTCAAGAAGGCATGTGCTGGTCGCCATGACGCCATCCTATCACATCTCGAGAGGATTTCTCAACCCCGTTTTTTACAAATAAATCAACACTCCCTTGCTTCGAAAGCAATTGTCAGAATTAACAATCGAGGGGGCAGAGCGAGTAGCATGAATATGTAGCCTCCTCCTCGCCTCCACCCACGATGGATTAGCATATATACTATGAGAGGGCTCGACCAAATCACAATACGTCCCCACTCGTTACCTACACACTTAGCCCCCCCCCCTTATGCTAACACCCCAATTCATCCCTCCGAGAAGAATGAACCATTGTAAACCCTTATTGTATTTATCCAAGCAAGTGTTAACACTGTTTTGCTTTGTTTTTTGTTTCAGACAAGCTCAAAAGAAGCGGGACTATCGGTGAGTTGCTCTTACATTTGAACCCCCCCCCCCAATTTCCCTTCTTTTTGTGTATTTTTATATAGAAGATGATTGCCTGGAATATTAAACTAAAGTAAAGGTTCTAGAGTATTTTGATTCACTGATGCCGTAGGCCGTGCATATACCAGGCGACTCTGCCTACATCGAATGTTTTATGATTGATTTCAACGAAGACCTCCGTTCAACCCGAGATCCGCTCGTTAAAAGGCCGAAGGACGGATGACTGGCAATCCTTCACGACTTGAATTGGAACGATTAGCTAGCGGATTAATTAAATCCGTAACTGGATACGTGATTAACTCCACCCGTAACTTGTTAGGGGCGGCTGGTTATCCCTGATGAAAGTTCACCCCCTGTGCTTCTGTACGTTGAACGCATACGACCCTTTGTAACATTGTCTGGATTGTTGTGAAAAACCAGACGTGAGATTGAGATTTTCAATTGTCCAATGACAACAGGCAGGCCGTTGCTATGCCTGCTTGTCAGTTACAAGATTATAGACTCCTACTCACCCCCCTAATAATTTCTTTTCTAACATTAATTATTCTACCTATCTTTGTAACATTTTTTGCTCCTACAGGTTATGCAGTTTTCAGTGCCCTCAATCCAAAAAGAAACCAAATCGATTTCCCCCTGGATTTTACCCGACCCTAGTCCCTATCGCTGGCGGAATATAACAAATCCACCACTCCTTACTACATGTACAAACAGGAGTTTCAAAAAATCACAAACGACCGCCCTCACTAAACCCTCTAGAAAGCAACTAAATGACTGAAATAGCCATAAATAAATCCATCAACATTATCCATCTACCTTTTATCCATTATTTGCTCTGGCTATATGGCTGCCCTACAAACACCATCCTTTCAACAATAACCCTATAATAAACTCATTTCATACATCTTGAGTAGCAAGGGAAACAAGTAGTTTTCTCTGGAATCCTGATCAGTCGAGTATTCGTGGTAATGAGAGAGCCTGGCAAGGAGGCAGTTGTAAATGGACATCTTGTTGTAAGCAAGGATGATCCCATTGCCGCCTTTATGGAGAAAATGTATTTATAATAGCCAAACTTGGCCTTCAGTTACAAACAAGCTTCGTGAAATCAAGTCAACCACAAAGGCATGTTCTTCATCGTTTAGGTTGAAGAGAAGGAAGGAGGTTGAGAATAGGACACTGCCGGACCACCAAGTCACTCGTAACCTGCATGTACGCAATGGAATAATAACAACAAAACGTCTTTTACTATCATGCATATCTGAGTATACATCATATCTTAAGAAAATTTTATTATCTTTCGAAAAAGCTGTATGAAATATTAGGAGACCAAGAAAATATTGCCAAATTATTCAGCTTTTAGATAGCAGCCAATTTAATAAATAAAAAGTAAATAAAATAATTGGCGCGTCGGCCCGGCTCAATTGGAGTCTTTGGCCAACCCTTAGTGGTTCCTGTCTCTCATATCCATCATCCATTTTTGGTCGATATTCTCTATATATGCCCAGGTTTTGTTAAGATTTGTGTATTGATTATCTTTTTTTATAATTGGTATCATACAGGAGGGGGGTTGGGTTTCGCGGACGAAGTGTCAAACCGCTTTACAATACATTGTTCATGTAATCCCAAAAAAACCATAGGCTCTGCTAGGTTCGAACCCAGAACCGTTAGCTCTCTTCAGCAAAATATAAAAGTTGATGGCTTATAGATTGATTATCTATTTTGTCAATATTGTATGTGCGATATCATTGTAAACAAAAATTTTGATCGAAATATTATTATTTTTATTTTTTGTGTCTGTCTATCCCGTGAGATGTTTGGGACAATTCAAGTTAACTGGCAGTTTCTCGGATTTGTTGGTAATTTTTAGAAAGGAATGACCATCTCGTGAGCTTTTCCAGGCTTATCTTTTATTCCGTTGTGCTTAGACCCAGGGAGAAGCGAAAAGCTTCTCGGAGGGGCGAAGTTGAGGGAAAGTTTGCATATCGAGGCGAAAATCCCTTATCGGCCCTGAGAATAAGCGTTGTCACACCCGACTTGTCACCGATGTGATGCTGGGTTAAATTATCTTTATATTATTCGTCCGACTTCCTGCTCGCTTGGCGCTTAACCGAGCGGACGGAAGGATAGGGGAAGAAGGTCTGCCTAAAGGGATGAAGAGACTTATACGAATCGCCACAGTCGGACTTTTTTCTCCTTTTCTCCCTTTTCGCCCTTCCTTTTTCCTTTTATCCGTCCGCCCACGCCGCCCGAAGAGGGCTAACTTTATTAATTAAATTCAGATTTCGTTACAGATTGCCGAGCCGTGTGCGCCGGTTGGGACGGCCTCGAGAGAGAGACTGTGAAGAGGCAGCTGTCTGTCTCCTCGGACTCGAAACTCCTCGACGAGGACATCAACGAGGAGACCCGGGTCATATTGAGGCCGAAGAAACCCCCCCGGCCCAAGTCGGAAGTCTTCCTCTGCAATAAGGACCAGCAGCAGAGCAGGAGGAGGACAAAGAGGTTCTCCGCCTTCGGGGTGAGTGGAATAGCGTGGTTATGCCACGTGGGTAAACATTTACCACCCAAATAATTATTTAGTGGCAGGGGAGGGGGGTCATATGATATATGCCATTATAGACTTCAAGGGTGTGATAGGATGGTTGGATAAGGTCGTCAAATTAGAACATAGCTTGCTTACCTATCTCCTTTCATCCCAACTATGTCCGTTAACGTCCATATCGGTTATTTAATCACAATGCAGCCACTTTCGATAATTTTGCACATTTTTTTTACTTTAAGTTTACTTGATGAAGTTTTGTCTAAATATTATAAAAATCGTGCACCGGCTAAGTTAAATGGAAAACTGCAAATTTCATTATTGTTGGGTCGAATTAATCCATGTTCGAATCAAAGTGTGTTAAACTGGCGGAGGCGGTGGCGGAAGGCGGAAGAGGCCCCTCGAGAACTCTTCCTTCGAGGAGCGGAATCGTCATTAGTGACTTGGAGTGCCATCGACTTAAATTGTTGCTTTGCCCCACTCGGCGGCCCTCGAGAACAAGTCGAACCGTGAAGAAGAAACAACCCTTTGGAATTGTGAAGGGAACATTGCAGATTATCCGTGCCGTTAGTCTCGTAATGGGCAAATAACGTCAAAATGGGCGTGACTTCAAAGTTTCCTCGGCTAAGTCATTCAATCGACGAATAACGTCAAAATGGGCCCCCATAATCAGATTGGGTGTGTTCGAACTGATATCTAATGTCGTCTAAGCCAAGCTCAATTTATACACTCAAAGTTGGTGTGGCTGAGCCATTAGTGATTAATAACACACAATGACGAATAAATTGCTTGTATGTAAGTTAAAACGTACATCACTAAGTTAGTTTTTCAAAAACCTCTTGTCAAGGTCGGGATTAAGCAGGTTGGTAAAGACATCGAAAAGGCAAAGTATGCTTTGTTGTTAAAGTGACATTACTAATAGTGTTTCAATGACGTAAATCAGTCGTGACTCAATTGTTTGCCCATTGACATCAAAGGGAGCGCGTGGTTTATCTAAGTGCTTACTTTTTCAGTGGCGTCCAAATGGAAGTTATAGGTTAGTAGTTAAATGACATCAAACAGGTAGTCACTTGGATAGTTGTTAAATGACGTCAAAGTAGGCGTGACTCGGTGGTATATCCAATAACGTCCAAGTAGTCACTAGGTTAGTTGTTAAATGACGTCAATGGAGGCATTAATTACTTTTCTGAACAGTAGCCTCAAAGTATGCATAGTTTACCTAAGTGCTTACTTTTTCAGTGGCGTCCGAGTGGAAGGTACTAGGTTAGTAGTTAAATGACGTCGAAATAGGCGTGGTTCTATTTTAGCCCAATAGCTTCACGTAGGCGTGGTTCAATGGTATGTCTAATAATGTCAAAGTGGTAGCCACTTGGTTAGTTGGTAAATGACGTCAAAGAAGGTGTTGCTTACTTCTATATTCCATACGTCTAATTATGGTTTACCTATTTGCTTAATACCTCATTATTGTTCAATGACGTTCAAGTGGAAATCACTAGGTTAGTTGTTAAAGACATCAAAGTAGGCGTGGTTCAATTGTTTGTGAAATGACTTGAAAATAAGCGTGGCTGAATTATTTGACTGACTGATGTCAAAGTGGAAGTCAGTAGGTTAGTTTTTAAATGATGTCAAAGTAGGCTTGACTCAATTGTTTGCCCAATGGTTTCATGTGAATGTTATTAAATTAGTTTTAAATTGTTCATTAGTAGGTTAATTGGTAATCTGTTTCAAAAATTTACCAATGTTATAAAAGAGGAGGTGATCAAATTGGTTGTCCATTGATGCCTATGTTGCTTATGCTCATGACTTGATTGTGGCCATGGCTAAGCAAATTTTGTACACTTTCCACAATTGATTGCAGATTTACATCATTTTCATATTTCAGGGGGACTCGCCTTTTGGCAAATCGGACGCTTACGTGAAATTGGAGCAACTGGGCGAAGGGTCGTATGCAACTGTCTTCAAGGGTTATAGCAAGTATGTGTAATTATTTTCAACAACTAAAGAAGAGAAAAAATGTTTTTTATTTATTTTCATTTTTATGTTTTTAGCCTGACAAAACAAATTGTAGCGCTTAAAGAGATAAGACTTAAGGAGGAGGAAGGCGCCCCTTTTACTGCCATAAGGGAAGCGTCGCTTTTAAAAGAACTGAAACACTGCAATATAGTCACACTACATGACATAGTGCACACACGCCACACTTTAACCTTTGTTTTTGAATATGTCGTAAGTTTTTTGGCTGTTTTGTTTTAGTTATCTGGTTTTTAATTTTTTTTTTTTTTTTTTTTTTTTTTTTTTTCAGCATACGGATTTATCTCAATATATGGAACGTCACCCAGGCGGCCTTAAGTATTCGAATGTCAAATTGCTACTTTTCCAGCTGCTTCGTGGCCTGGCGTATTGCCACAGACGGAGGGTCTTGCACAGAGACGTCAAACCGCAAAACTTGCTCATCTCCGAAATAGGGGAACTCAAATTAGCCGATTTTGGTTGGTATCATTGTATTAGTGGTTTGTTTTTTAACTTTTTTGTTTTAATATTTCTTTTTGTATATATATATAAATAGGTTTAGCACGTGCCAAATCAGTACCATCACATACGTATTCGCACGAAGTCGTGACTCTTTGGTACCGGCCACCGGATGTCCTCCTGGGCTCGACGCAGTATTCGACATCACTAGACATGTGGGGTGTTGGCTGCATCTTCCTCGAGATGATCACAGGAGTCCCGACCTTCCCAGGTGTCAGGGAGGTCTATGACCAACTGGACAAGATATTCAAGGTATTTTTTTTTTCTTTCTTTTTTCCAGTTCAAAAGAGCAGAGTGTACTGATCTTTATATATATATATAGATCCTAGGAACCCCTGCAGAAGATACTTGGGAAGGTGTGAGCCACCTCCCAGGATACTCATCACACAAGATAATTGCCTACAAGGGTAAAAAGCTAGGCCTGGCATTTCCAAGGCTTTACGACATCACGGAAGGCGAAAATATGGCATCTTCCCTCCTTCAGGTTTGTGCCATTGAGTATATTGAGTTATATTTCTTTTCTATACTGAAAAGAAAGAAAGTACAATTTGTATGAACATGTTACAGCTCAACCCGGACAAGAGGATAGGCGCCGAGGACGCCTTGAGACACAAATACTTCGCCTCACTTCCTAAAAAGCTCTACGAATTGCCCGATGGTAAAAAAAAAATAAATAAATAAATAAAAATTAAATTGCTAACGTACAATTTTCTAAAATTTCCCTTTTTGAAACAATTTGCAGAAGCTTCAATATTCAGTGTTGAAGGTGTGACACTCGAGGCGGAGATGTGGGCCCTGGGGAACAAGTCGTGAACACCGGATACGCAAGGCGGTGACACCGAAGCCCACGAAGCCACGAGAGTGGACTCAATGTGCCAAATCGACTTCGAAACGTTTAATAAAAGTTAAAATAGAGACCTTTATTATCAAGGAAAATGAAAAGAAATTTAGAAGAAGATATAAAAAAAAACCGACCCCAATCTTTATAAAAAAAAAGAAAACAAAAACAAAAAAATCAAAAGAGCACTAGCTTTTTTTCTTTATTAAATTTTAGAAAACGCACCGTCCCCTGTAAAAACGAAAGAAAGTTTCAAACGTCCAAATAACCGCGCATTAAAAAAAATCTCTTCAGAAAAGATATATATAAATATATATATAAATTAATATAGTCTTTAGCATCTCCATTCTCTGTAGATTTTTTTAAAATAGTGGAGAAAAAGACAAAGTGAGAAAGTTGTTTTCTTTTTTTTCTCCGCTCCTGTTTAGAAGGAGCGATTAATCGTCTTTTTTTATATTATGTTTATTTTTTAAAGGATAAAAAGAGTAAATAAAATTATAAGAAAATTAAAAAAATAAAATAAGGGCAGTGTTTTGTCTATTGGCCTGCTCTAGCGGCAACCTTTGTATCTTTTGTAAATAGTTGATGGTTGTTTATATTGCTGATTACCAACAGATTGATATTAAAAAAAATATTAAAAAAATTAATGTGAATTTGCATAAAAAAACATACTGTTTTTATTCTGATTGCATTTTCCAATCCTTGTCCCCTTGTTAAAGAGAGTGCTGATATTTACGGTTATGAACTGAGAAGTGCACAAAGGATGTGTTCACCGTCATGGTAGAAGTGGGGGAATAACAATACAAAGTGAGAGGTAGGTGTAGAGGACTAAATAATAAATGTATGTGAAAGCATAGAGGTACAAAGTGAGGGGGACAGAGATAAAGTGGAAAGGTGTGACTACAAACTTGCACATACATTGTTTTTTTTTTCATCTAATCTTTGCGAGATATGGGTAACCCACCAGACCTGCTGGAATCTCGTTGGATACATTGACCCCACAGTGGAGTCAAGCCGGAATCCCACCAGATACAGCAGGTGAGGTTTGAAACACCAGTTTTTCCCCCTATTTTAGTCAGAAATATATAAAACTCCTGTAATAGAAACAAGTGTGACATTAATACACAACGTACAAAAAGAACAAAAACTAAACATACTAGAGAACCTCGAGATATACAAACAAATAACTCTTAAAGACGGACAGCTTATAAACACACAAACAAACTCACAATCACACACCACTAAAAACACTTCATAACAAAAAACGGAAACGTTCAGAACAAAACATTGCAACCAACACCAGGAAAAAACAAAAAATCAACGACGGACAAATAATTACTGATAACGAAAATAACCCCCACTAAGACCGACCAACGGACATGGAGACCACGCCCCCTAACGTGATGCCCCCAGAGACAAGTGATGGACACAACACTATATAAACTCTACCCAGATTAAATGACAGAATTTTTCACTGAAGATGGTGTAGACTCAAACAAAAAAAACCGCAAGTGAGGACAGACCCAGTAAGTGCCCATATGTCGGTTCAACTATCTTATTACGAGTATTATTTCCAAATATCAAAACTTCAGCAACTAGTTAGCACTACAAACTCACAACAGTAACTAACTATAACCTTTCTTCTAGGTAATATTTAAGTTTATCAGTACATAATACTATTATTTGTTTTAAGTTTTAGTAACTAGGAGAGAAAAATTATTTCAGTTTCTCTCCTACATAAAAGATTATTTTAACTTACCTATTTTCTTTCTGACCTGTCTTAACCCACTAGCTAAAAGAGAGTTCGAGCACTGGTTAGTTTTTCTCCTCACTGCCTCCTGGTTTGATATCTTAAATTTATATGTAACTAAATTATTTAATTAATGTTTATTTGGTACAATATACATTAATAAATAAATAATAATAAAATCAATTATTTAAATAATTGTTTTCAATTTGTTGGAATCCGACTTTGACTATGTATGTAATTATAGAAGCAATACATACAAGATTCGTGTAATAGAGGAAGTCAGAACGACACAGGTAAATTATCTTTTTACAAAATTCATCACCCTCACCTCAGATTTTTTTTCAAAATAATAATTTATATTTTTATTTTCCTGTATTTTGCAAAAATCGTAATTTTTTTCCGGATTTACCACACCTGGAACCATTTGGAAGTAAACACTTATTGCATAGGGTGTTGCAACAAACCAGGCTGTGCAAACCAACACGGTTTTTGGAATTTCACAAAAACAATATTTCTTAAATCATTCCAATAATAAAAACTTCTTTCTATTAATTAAGGTTTATAGTTGAGATAAAAAAGCCAGTGACATGTGCAGGATTCGAATCCGTGATCTTCGGCTTGATACACCGCTACTCTACTATCTGAGCTACTACTTTCTGTAACTATACTGTTAACTATTCTTCAAAAAGCAATAGATTGTGTACTCGTTTTGGGGGGGGGAGTGTACCGTGAAAAAAGGCCAGAGGCGATGTTGGGAATCGAACCCACGACCTCAGGTTCTACTAGCTGAGTCTCACACTAACCACTCGGCTACAGCAGTCCCCCTTTTATATTCTTTTATATTCAAATAATAAATTGCGTTAATATTTATTATTTTTACTGTAAATACTTTCATTTTTTTTTAATTTAATTGTATTTATTTCTTTGTTAACTTTATTTTTAAATTAATTTTAAACAATTAAAATGAGCGAAAAAATTGTAAATGTATAACTTATTGTTACAAATACGCCGTTTAATGAATATTTCTTTTTTAAATTCATTTTGTAAAAATTAAATATTAACCTATAACTTGTAAAAATTAGATAACTGTAAATATTAGAAAAAAAGTAAGCTAAAAAGTATTTAGGTTTTTCAATTTTTTTTTTTTTTCCAGCATGGAAATATTTCTCCTCAGTCACACATTCGTAAAGAAAAAGTCATAATAGGTTTTTCAAATGGTTTAGAATAAGAATAATCTAAAAAATTCGTGACTGAAAAGTTGAATCGCACCAAGTGGATTGTACGAAATGCATCGAGTTGCGGGTTTGTATGCTCAGACTTTCACCGTGTAAGGTTGACGCCAGTGTGGTCTAAAATGGTACAAAAAATGAGACATAAAACATATTTTGTTATTAGTTAGAACATAAATGCACTCACCTATCAAGTGTCTGGATGATGGTGTTCGATTTCAGTCCCACATTGAATCGGTTAAGAAAAATCCATCAATATGAGGGATTAACAATGAATGTATAAGGAATTTAATTTTTATTTAAATATATTTAAATTCTATAAATATTTATACATTAGAACTTTTTTAAACGTAAGTTTTATTTATATATAATTTTTTATTATATATTTATACAAATGTAAATATTAAGTGTAGAGAGTTAAGAAAGAAAAAATAGATAAACAGAAATTTTTTTTAATACAATGGTTAGTGACAGTCAGAAAAAAATGGTGGAGATTCAATATACAAAATATAATTCTGTCCACCTTGTCAATCGTAACTGTTGCAACGATGATGACTTCTCACTTTGGGGCGGAGGGGTTGTTGGTGGAAACAAAACCTCATATGTACATCATTTCAGCCATTTGCGACATCTTTTTTGGTATGTGGACGAACAGGTCGAAGTAGCTCGCAAGCTCGTCTATGTTGGTGTCATCTGCGATGGTGGGCGACTGGGTCTGCGATGACTCTGCGGCAATCCTCGCCTGGACGGCACAGCAGCTCTGCGAGTTGGAACGTTGCACCTCGCCCTGGAGCCGGTTGAGCGACTCTTGCGTTATCCCTTGCGCTCTCAGAGCAGGAGGAAGTGTATCGATCCTGTTGTAATACTCAGCATTTCTATTTAACAAAAATAAAATTGTCTTCATCTTTTTTTTTTTTTTTTTTATTTTTTTTTTTATTGTAGTGAGTTGATATTAAAATGAAAATATACGTTTAAGTATAAATTTAAAAAAATTAAGAAATTACCTGTAAGTTGGCGTTCCAGAGGAACAAGAAGGCGTATTTTGTTCAGTTTGAAATCTTGTGCGAAGGGCTTTCGTATCTTTCAACGGTCCTGCGACATTAGGTATGACTGCGTGCTTCACCGGCTCAATGTGGGCTGCTGGCAGTTTGAGTATTGGCGCCCTGAGCACTGCAGGGCTCAGCTTGCTACGCCGCAGTATCGGCCTTTTTTGCCCCAGCCGCTTCACAGCTTTATCCCTGTCGCGGCTGAAAAATTTAGACAGTGTTCAGATGTAACTGATTTTTGTGTTCCCAAGACAGACAAAGTGACACTATAATCGACATTTTACTCAGTGTCCCTCCCCCCCAAACAGGGAAATAGAGTCAAACAAACCAAGATAAAAAGAAAGAAGAAGCATGATACGAGTATAAAAGGGAGCAGAAGGAAGATGGGGCAAGAGTGAGAATGAGATAATCTTAGAGCCCAGAAAGAGTGAGAGTGAAAGAAGTCTGTGAGAGATTAGAAAAATAAGAGATGTAAAAATGTGAAAGATAATTTCAAAAGAGAAAAAATGAGAGCAAAAAGAAAGAATATGATAGAAAAATTGAGTCAAATATAAAAGGAGAGCTATAGACGGACAATTTCATAAGCTGGTTAGAAAAGCCAGGTGAAGGAATGAGAGAGAGAGAGGGAGAGAGAGAGAGAGAGAGAGAAAGAGAGAGAGAGAGAGAGAGA
>CM077110.1:17118560-17167975 GCA_039619505.1 Cimex hemipterus | reverse complement strand
TGTGTGTGTGTGTGTGTGTGAGAGAGAGGAGCGAATGATGATAGATTTTAAAAGATGAATAAAAAAACCGTAGTGAAGGTATGCGCGAGATAGAGAAGGGATGATGGAGAGGAGTGAACGATAATAAATTTCAAAAGATGGTCAAAGAAGCCTTGTGGAGGAGTGGGTAAGAGATAAAATAAAGGAAGGAAAAAGAAAAAAGAGAAGAAGGAAGAAAGAGAGAGAAACTATGAGAATCAAAGGAGAAAGTCCAACAAGAGACCAGATAGAAAAGTGAGTGTTGGATAGATTTCAGAAGGTGGTTAAAAAAGCCTAGTGAAAAGTGAGTAATAACAGATTTAAAGAAGTCTTGTGAATGAGTATGCAGTAAAGAAAGAGAAAAAAGCATTTGTGAAAGAAGATACAGGAGAGAAAGTCTAAGAGAGACCAGAAAGGAAAGAGAGAAAATTACTGAGAAATAGAGGCTAAAAGAGGTAAAAGTTAACGAGAGAGTATATGATAAATGCAAGAGACACCAACAGAAGAATTGGATAACAGCGAGTAACCTACTCACAAAAATAGTAAAACTTAAAAAAGACCCAGATCCACCACTCAAATTACCAAAATGACCAGTAATGACAACTACATTGAAAAGAGTTAACACTATATAAATCAAATTATTCTTGTTCTTGTGAAAATGGATGATTCTAGTATAATGCAAGCTACATCTGTAGCTTTTTTTTAATATTAACTAGTTTCTATCTATCCCAGTTTGCTTTTTCCAAAATGCTTGAGGAAAACGCGTTAGAATTATTTTCAATGTGAACATGAAAGGTCTTCTTTTGTTTTTAAAAGCTCTTAATTGAAATCACACATTTAACTTATATTTACACATTATGTGAAACACAATAACGTGGATTATATCTAGGAATAAATAATTGCCCTAGTAGACCTTCTGATCCGTGGCTTGAAAGGTTAAGGTGACAAGCAAAGTTTGACATGCATAATGCAGGGGTTTATTACAATAGAATAACTTCAGACTTCACTGTTGATTGATAATATGACAAATTGTGCTTGTATGTATCGCAATGAACACAGTTACCTGTCCTTCCTTTTGTTACACTGACAACTCTCCTTCGGGCAGACTGCATTGAGCGAGAGCAACTCCAGTGAACACTCCGGGTCGTCGCCTTTTGGCTGTACTTTCTCATCCGATTTGCCCTCATGCCTTATAAATACAGGAAGGAAAATATTTAAAAAATATAAACACTTTTTCTCTAAGGTGGAGTTTATTTGTATGAAGGGACGGCGACTCACCTCTCAGGGTTGATTTCCAGCCGCTCCAGGCTCTCTGGTAAATTCAAGTCCTCGGACATTTCGATCTGTCGAGAATAAAAACAATACCAATACAGTTTTGTTAATACATTTCCGTCGAGGACGTCCTTGGGAGGGTCGAATCAGGAACACTTCCTAGGAAGAGATCCTCGGCCCCGTCCCCAATAACCGGAAAAGGAATAATTTAATACAAAATAATAGTATAGTTTCTGGCCGTTTTTTACCTTTTTTCCACTTTCCTTACAGAAGCCAGATGGTCGAACATCACAGAATTTTATTTCTTCGAGCCGCTCGTCTTGCCTTTTTATCTTGTTTTTCTTATTTTTCTTCACTTGTCGAGAGTTCGCCTAACGAAAATATCTCCAAGGAGGACAGGACTACATGGAAAAACAATGGTCTCGATGAAAAACAGTGTTGCCGGATAAACACGAGAAGAGTTTCCAACATCCGCCCGACGGGAAGATCGTAAATGCGCAAAATAAGAAAAACGGAATCAATTCAGAAAATAGGATTTTCCGGAGAAAAATAACGTCGGTTAAAAAAGAAAAGCGGATGTTTTGAATTCTTATGTTTAAAAATTTTAGGCTAGAGAAAAATTATGAAGGGTGCCCCTCCGTGATTAAATTTGTAACAATAGATGAATTAGTGCAATAATATCGATAACACAACAATCGATTCTATGCCTTTAGATTCTAACTGTTCAAAAAACATTAACCCACTGCTAAAAAATATTTTTAAATTAAATATTTCTTTTAAGGGACTGAAACTATCCGAAACTTTGGCGTAGGTCTCCAATCCAACCAATAATTTTACTTTTTATTCATAGATTTACTTAAACCTTGTATACATATTTTATTTATTAAATTTGCTGCTGTCAAATAACTAAATAATTTGGCAATCTTGGTTCTCTCCTAATATTTCATACAGCGTTTTCAAGAAAGAATAACTTTCCCTGATGTATGTTCCATGTTTTGTTGTTATTATTAATTCACTAATTTTGTGGTATGCTTGACCAATTAATATATTACAGTTAATTCAGTTTTTAGTTGAGATCCACTTCCCTCGACACTAACTTCCCATCTCAACCCCACTTTTTGAATTTTCCTCTCTTTTTCACCATTTTTCATTGTTGTTATTTCATTGTATGCTCTGCATAGGAGGTCATGGCCGTTATGTGGCTCTTCGTGGTCTGGCAGTGTCCTATTCTCAACCCCAATACAACCTCCAACCTTGTCTTCAACATTTTTCCTACCATTTCCCCACAAATCTCATGGGATAAAAAGGAACACAAAAAATAAAAATATCAATATTTCGAACAAAATTTTTGTTCACAATGATATCGTATGATATTGTATATATAATATTGACAAAATAGGTAGTCTATGCCCCAACTAAATTTCTATTTTGTTGAACAGTGCTAGTGGTTCTGGGTACAAACCCCATCAGAGCCCATGTAATATAGTTTGATCCTTCGCAACACCAAATGGTATCGTATATGATAGCAAGTAATTTAAAAAGTGATAATTTATATGCTCTCAACACGAAACTTGAGAGAACATCGAACGAAAGTGAATGTGTCATTGACCAAAGGCTTCAATCCAGCTGGGCCAACATGGCAATAATTACTTTATTTACTTTTTATTTAATTCTTGTTCTTGTTATCAATATAGTAGATCATATTTTATCTATTAAATTGGCTATCAAAATACAAAATTAAATACAGTATTTTTGGGAGAGAATAAAATTGTCTTTAGTTATGATATGTGCTCCATGATAGCAAATATGTTTTGTTATTATTTCATTGCATACTCTGCATGCATGCAGAGGGTCACAGACCATAAAGTGACGCTTGGTGGTCTGGCAGCGTGCTATTCTCAACCTCCTCCCTTCACAGTGAAGAACATGCCTTTGTGGTTGTTGTTTGTAGCTGAATGCCAGGTTTTTGCCATTGTAAATATATTTTCTCCCCAAAGGCCATAATGACGTCATCCTTGCTTACTTCTACAACTGCCTCCTTGTCAGGCATATCTGCTCTCTCTCATTACCGGGCATGCCCGACTGGATCGGTAATACAGATAAAAATGCTCGTTTCCTTTGGTACTTAAGACATCATTGCTGAAAGGATGGTGTTTGCAGGGCAGCCATGGAGCCAGTGCAAATAATGGTTATAAGATGGATGAATGATGTTGATGGATTTTTTTATGGCTATCATTTTGGTGCTATAGTTGCTTTCTAGGAGATTTAGTGAAAATAAATATTTCCTTTTTCCACAGATCAGTGGAAGCAGGACCAACACCCTTGGCGTCCCTGGAACCATTTGTATACACTTATGATGCTGAGGGCAGTGTGTTTGTGATTTTTGGAAGGTACCTCGTGTTTGTATAAGTAGTCAGGAGTGGTCGATTTATTATATTTTGCCAGCGATAGTGGACTAGGGTCGAGTAAAAGTCAGGGGGAAATCAATTTTCTTTTTGGACTGGGGGCACTGAAAACTGCATAACCTTTAGGAGCAAATACAATCAGGCATAGAAAGATATAGATTTGGGATCCTGATAATTAAAATAAGAATTATTAGAGGGTGAGTAGGATCTAATAGTAGGGATATATCTAACAGGGATAGTAGGTATAGAACTCAATAGGCAAGCAAGCATTGCCCCGGCCTGTCTGACGTGTGAAATCTCAATGTCACGTCTGGTTTTTCACAACAATCCATACCATTATAGAGTCATTGCACAGAGGCACACGGGGTGAACTTTCATCGAGAATAACCAGTCGTCCAAACTATCATTTTGGTGCTATAGTTCCTGCCTAGGGTATTTAGTGAAAATTAATATTTCTTTTTCCCCAGAAACTTGCAGCACCAACACCCCTGTCTGTAAACACAAATGTCGCTAAAGTCTATGTTTGTGATTTATCGTAACTCCTGTTTGTATATGTAGTCAGGAGTGGTGGTTTTATTATATTTTTTCAGTTACGGTGAAGTTGGGTAAGAGCCAGGGGGATAATCGATTTTGTTTCTTATTGGACTGGGGCCACTGAAAACTGCATAACCTGTACAAGCTAATTCAATCAGGTAAAGAAAAGCAGATTTCATGCTCTGATAATTAGAAAGATATAATTACATACTTAGGAGTTGTTTTTTGATAGTAGCTTAATTGGGTTGCACACCTAAAAATCAATCTTACTTTTCTTCTGCGCTCTCCATCTTTTTCAGGCAGTATATAAAAATAAAAAATATATTCACATAATAAGTGTTAAGAACTGTCAACTCTTGTTCATTGGGGGTACTGATCATAAACGACTATGTAATAATCACACCTGGAATTTGGAAGCAATGTATGAAACTCTACCAAAGAAAATTGGCATCATTGATCCAATTCAAAACATGGGGTTGCAGGTTGTTACTGGGGCTTTTCGGACCAGTCCTGTCTAACCTCAATGTCGATGATGATCAGCTCCCCTCCCCCAAGTCTTTGACGTAATTCGCTGGACCTAAAATTCTACGCCTTATTGTATTCTACCTAATCTCTTCTCTGACACTAATTCTCAATCAAATTTCAAATAATTTGCTGAAAATTGATTCTTTTATTGGGTTGTCTGGAAAATAATGCAGGATTTTAAGTTTTCATTAAAAAAAATCTATATAAAATATTCTGTTTACGTTTACAGGATTACTCATTTGTATGAATGTCAACACTTATTAATCCTCTTCCAAATGATATTGTTTGTTTACCTCTGTAGCATTCCGCTACTTGGAAATAATTCAGTCATCCTTATAATGTCAAAGCGAGAATTTCGTACGATTTTCTTTTACGAGTTTAAACTCGGCCGAAGCGGAGCCCAAACGGCTAGAAACATTAACCAAGTCTGGGGCGAGGGTTGTGTTAATGAGTGCACTGTGCAAAGGTGGTTTAAAAAATTTCGGGAGGGAGATTTCAGCCTTGAAGATGAAGAAGGTCGTGGAAGGCCTTCCTCTCTTAATGATGATGTTCTGCGATCTGTGGTGGAAGAAAACCCCAAAACAACTGTTCGAGAACTTGCAGAGCAACTCAAAGTCAGTAAAACGACCGTCGCTGACCACCTCTTTGGTCAATCGGAAAGGGCCCATTTTGTTGCATGACAACGCTCGACCACATGTGTCACGTGTAACGTCACAAAAATTATTGGAGCTTGGCTATGAAACTTTGCCTCACCCACCCTACTCTCCGGACCTCTCGCCTACTGACTACCATTTTTTTAGACACCTGGACCACTACTTACAACACATAATATTCAAAAATCAAACGGAACTGGAAAATGCATTTATTGACTTTATCAATTCTAAAAATTCTGAATTCTACTCAGACGGAATTAATAAGTTACCAACACGTTGGGAGAAATGTATTGAGAGTATGGGAAATTATTTTGATTAAAGAACATTGCTTTAAAGTAACTAGTTTCTTTTTTTTTTGTTTAATACCAAAATCCTGCATTATTTTCCGGACAACCCAATAGATACAAGCAAACAATCGATAAAATAACATTTTAAATGCAGATCAATAAATCCTATTAAATGTTTAACATAATATAATGATAAAATGATCATATAACATGATATCAATAAATCCTGTTAAATGTTTTAGTTTTTAGGCCTAAGGGCTTTACGATAGATAAAAAATATATTTGTATTTGCAATACAGTTTAATTATAATTGCATAAAATTGTTAGAAAATACAATTTAAATTTTGGCTCGGGTATTTGAAAAACCATACACAAATATAATATTTAACAAAAAAATTTATTTACACAAAAATTTCAAAATGTAACATATCACACGATTAACAAATGTCATCACGCCATGGATGGTTTGCTGGGATTACGAGTTTTTTTGTTTGCTTTTTTTATTCACAAATTGGTAACTCAACAGAAAAATACGTTGTATTTTTTATATTTTTTATTCTTTTTTTTCAGGCAGTAAATATAAAAAACAAAAATATATTCACATAACACATAATTAGTTGGTAAAAATGAAAAAAAAAAAAAAAAATCTTACCGGCATTTGGTTAAGAGAGTTCAACGAATTTTAATAAATAACACAGCTCATTTAATATAATATAAATCTTATATAATACTTAATTTAATAAACACTAAAATAAAATTAAAGTATGACGCTTAATATTATTTATTTGTGTTTAAAAATTTATAGTTATGCTTATTAAAAAAGCTTCCTGTTTTATTGTTTTTATTTTTCACAAAATACCCGCTAGCAATGGGCGTGGAGCACTCGGCTGATTTACGGCCTTGAACAGACAAAACATACATTATTATTAGTATTATTATTTATATTTTATATTTGAGAAATTTTTAAAAAATCTGGCTGTTTCCTAACCGGTGAGTTTAGAAATCAATCAAAAATCCAGGCAAAGCGGAGAGGCTGATGTCAGGGCACGTCACGACAGTTGGACTTACGAACCTACGATAAACACATTTAAAAAAAGTATAATTAAATGGTAATAATAAAATAATTTGTTTTGTGTTGCTTGTGAAAATTCAATTATTAAAAAAATATTTTTTTGCTAATGTTAACTTTAAAAAATCTACTTTACTTACATAGAAGTTTAGTTTTTATAGTCTAAGTTTTTTGTTTTGTTTTTTAATTTGTGTTAAGTTTCACTGTGGGAAATAAGAACCACGGGCTTGTTTTGAAATCTATCAGGAGGAAAATTTTAAAATTAATTTTTGCCAATAATTTCCACAAGCAGTATATAAATAATTTTTTTAAATTTTATTTTTAATTACCTGCAATGGAACACATCCGAGCCAGCTGCGAGACGTGAGCATCTCTCCCGACAACGTCCACGTATCAGTTTCTGGATTGTACACTTCTATGGACGCATGGTATTTATCCCAGCCTTCTTCACCGCCAAGGACGTATATTTTCCCATCAATAACCGATATGCCTGGAAAAAAAAAAAAAAGTACAAAATTCACTTTAATAAATTCTATCATGAAAAATAAGTATATTTATATTTGTACCTGGCCTGTAACGTTTTTCACACATGGACGACCTGAACTCCCATGTGTCAGTCTTGATGTTGTAGCACTCGACCCTGTTTGTGTTATCAGTCGATGCGTGCCATCCGCCTACGACGTATATGAAATTGTCGAGGGCGCATATGGCGGCGCCGCTCCTTGGTATCTTCAACGGAGAGACTTCGGACCAGGTGTTGCTCCTTGGATCGTACCTCTGGACCAATTCGATTCCGTCTCCCTCTTCTAAAATTGCACCTCCTATAAAAATTTATTTTTTTCTTTTTATAAAGAAAAACAGAATTTGTGACAAAAGATTTACCGGTTACGTAAAGGAGCCCGTCATGTGCAACTACAGCGGCGCTCGTAAGTGCCATCTTCATTGGAGCAATTAAAGACCATGTATTCGTACTCGGGTCGTACCTTTCGACAGAACTCAACCTATTCGCGCCCTCCCAGCCTCCGACAGCGTACAAAAATCCATCCAACATGGCTAAACCTTTTTTTATATATTGAAAGAAGAAAGAAAAAAAACATTAAATTTATGATAGTAATATAATAAAATAAATATGAAATCCTACCGAGTTCAGATCTGGCGACGAGCATTGATTCCATTTCTTGCCAGTAGTCAAGAACAGGATCATACCGCCAGACAGACCTGGACGGCCCGCCGTCCGGGAACTCTCCACCAGCGAGGTAAAGTGTGTTTTTACCACTTGCGACAAGGCCGTGCTTGCTGCAGACAATGTTTTTTTAAACTTTTTTTTATTAATAAAAAATGTAGGTGGTTACCTAATGGCAAACGGGAGGCAGGCGAGAGACTTCCAAGTCTTCGTCGTTGTACAGTAGCATTCGACGGCCCGTAAAACCACCTTGTCATCTTCACCGCCAACAGCGACAATCACCTAAAAGCAGAGTAATAGGTATACACAAAATGCATACATATAAATAAATAACTACAAATAATTATGTAACCGTCGATTTTGGCTTACCTCAATGGTATCGGAGGTAAGTCGAGGTTTGCTCCTCTGTGTCGCCAGCTCGTGCCGCCTGTCAGGAAGAAGGTGGTACCTCTTTGCCTCCTCAATCAATTTGAGACATTCTGGATTGTCCGCAACAATTGGATTGCCCTCGACGCAATCGACTAGGAAATATGGGCTCAAAAGGGCCAGCCTTACATTTTCTAAAAGCTAAAAATAACATCGCATTTTTATTTTAAAGAAATTTTACAATGAAAGTTTATATTTTACCTTTGGAAAATCTACTTTTCTCTGGTCTGGTTTGTGCTGGTACCACCTAATTAAAGCTTGAAACACAATTTCTTCCCTCTCGACCTGTAAGCTGTCGTTCGAAGTCAACTCCATCAGCTTGCAAGTGCTCAAATTAAGGAACTCCTCTTGCTTATATACTTCACAGAAATTCCTAACATTGCATAAAATATTAATTTTTTTTTTTGCAAACAAAAAACAAACACTAGGTTTCGTACTGAAGGACATAACACTTAGTCTTTTCCTGCAGCTCGATGCATGCGTGCACCTCGGCAAAGCAGTGGATCCCGAGGCAGTTTCCGGCATCAATGTGGTTCTCCAGGAAACGACAAGATGCCTCTTTAACGGGCAGGACCTGGTAATAAAACCTGTTTATGTACATTAAACACGATGTTAAGAACGAGTCATACTTGTAGGAGATTCGCGGCGGACAACCACGCCTGGACATTCGTACCGGTTATCATTATCTGACTAGTATAAGCATAATCCAACAGCAGGCCAACCATTTCGGGTTCAACGCCCAACAGCGTTACGACATTCTGACGAGATTCGACTAAATGACTCAGGAACATTGCCTATTGAAGAAAATATGTAAATAATAATATAACATGGATTGATATTTTTTTACCTTGAAATAAGGGCTAAACGCAGACAGGACATTTCTGTGTGCAGGGAATTTCTGCCCTTCGACAGATATTGTTACATCGCAGAACTCACCACGTTTCCTCAGCGTATTAAGGCCAAGGAGAAGCTGCAATTAAAAAAATGTAATTTTACATCAAGTTCAAAACAGAAATTAAAGATGGGAATCAGATTATGGTTGTAGTACAGTGCTTTGTAAGTTTATTTGACAAGAAAAATCCAGTGTGAAATTTGTAAGAATGCAAAATTTACAGTTCTAACATAATTGTATCAACAATTTTAAAGCTAGAAAATAAAAAACTGAATTTGAAGGTTTTAAAACGGTCATTATGAAGTATGATTTTTAGCGGTCAATTATTCAATTGTCAGGCTTAAGTAGCAGGGTAAAGAATGAATGCTGAACCGAAATGGAAATAAAATTGCATTGTCACTTTATGTTTGTATAATAGCACTTTATAAGACAACTGTCTAACAGAAAAATTTGTAAGAATGGAAAATTTACAGTACTAACATAATTTTTTCCTTACATTTCAAAATTGTATGAACAATTTTAAAGCTGAAAAATAAAAGTGAAACTTAAGGGTTTTGAAATGGCTGTTAAGCTGTGATGTGTCACTTTTAGTGATCGGTTGTTCAATAATTCATCGAGCATAAGTCGTAAGAAGCATTGAAGAACATATACAATTGCATTGTCAGTTTATGACTGTATAACAGCAATTCATAAGACAACTGTCTACCATAAAAATTTGTAAGAATGTTAAATTTACAGTTATAATAATGTTTTCTTGAATGAATTCCTGCATCTATTGTAAATAATATCAAAATTAGTCATACTTTAATTATTTTCAGGATTTTAACAGTCATTATCCTAGAATATGTGTAAATCATGTCTGAACCTGCATTGGAGAAGAAATTGTTTCTATGTGCAGTGAAATAAAAAGATTGACAGTTGCTTTTTTTTATATACCCCTTGGTGCGTTACAAGCAGTGAACTGTGTCAGATCTGTTAAATTGGCAGTATTGTAAGAAACGATTATTCATGGGATTTAGGTTTTGGAAGACATTTTGTGTTGGTCGATGTGAGGATAGAAGAGGATGAACAATGGCATCAAGCCATGTTTTGTTCTACTGAGCGGTTTGGGCAACGTTGTGGCAAGGCGTATCGCACCGCTTACCTGCTGTGAGTGCGACGCTTCGACGAATTTGTACTCATTCGAACCTGGGCCTTCCATTAGGTCGTCCGACTGGGTCTCTGACTCGCTCTCCGAACTCTGCCGCTCCTCCCTCCTGACAGAGAGATACCTTGCAGATGTGTCTTCCCTAATCCCATTTAATATAAAACGGGGATATACCATAATATCAGCGCTCCCACCGTCCGCCGAACGCCCCCAAATCGCCTTTCATCAAAACTCTCTTTTATGACAGTACGACCCGGGGGGAAGAGAGGAACAAAAGGAAATTCGGAATCAGGGAAATTCCTTTAGCCGGCCGGGAAGGCGCTCAGCCCGACACCCTCTGCACCGCGAGCACCACTCAAAACTGGAAATTTTGGTAGGACCGACGACCCGAGGAATTTCCCTGAGCGTCTCGGAAAATTTAAAAAGCAGGAACTGACAAGCAAGAATAACAGTAATGGGTTCAACGAAGGTTTCCCCCCAATCATTAAAAAAAAAAAAAAATAAAAACACACAATGCCTTTTCAATTCCCAAAACAGCTAAGAACAACAAAACATTTTTCTTTCAAATCCAACGTCTTTAATGGATAAAAAATACCAGAAAAAATCAAACGAAATTATAATAAATAATATAATGTACGACTTAAAATGTCAGAGATATAAAAGTTCCAAAGTTTTGCAGCATCCTACAGCGTTCGTGACGTCATACGACTCCATACTTCTGCATACGTTTTCCATATAAAACGCAAAACAATTAAAGAAAATGCTCATTGAATGGCCAAAAGCGAATTGATAAGAAAAAAACCAAAATAAAATTTTAGAATAACAACAGAAAAATCCAAAATCTTTCAACTTAAACGTCCAAAAAAGCAAATCCAAAAGTCAAAAAATCAACAATTTAAACGTAAAATTATAATTCTTTCAACAAACAATATAATATATTTTTAAAATCATAATAACTTTATACAAACAACTAGTTAGAAAGAAAAAAAGAATTTGATCACCATCGGTTAACCGTTACCTTCTCACTAGTTATAAACCATGTTACGTCATACATAATTTAATTCAATTTCACTCTTTTTGAAAACGACAAACTTATGAATAATTATTTTATCAAATATAAGCATAAATATGAAATAATTATTAAAGGTTTATTCATTTAATTGTAAAAATAAATAAAGAAAGAAAGCAGGTTATTTCTGTGCGATACAAGTGGCATAGACGAGTTCGTCCATTTTGAGTTGTACGTCTCGTTCTCGTTACTGTTCGGTTCGGCATGGTGAGTGAACTCGTATTTTAATCCTTAAGGATCCAAAGAATCCTTTTTCATATTTTAAAATTCGACTGTTCTCAACGCCGTTGTTTTCACAGGGTATCGACATAAATCATAAATACGACCGTAAGGTGAGGAGGACGAAACCCAAGTCGGAAGACGTCTACCTGGCACTGCTCGTCAAAGTGAGTATGCGGTGTATTAAGTCTAATATTGATTTTGATCCTTTTCCGGCCCGGATTGGTTCGGTATGATACCAAAAAAATGGTATTTTGACGGAGGAAATCAAGTTTTGAGGTTTTCCGGTTCAGGTTAGGTCATGCGGAGCATTGTTTTGTAAAGTCCGGCTTCTGGTTTACACCTCATCCAGAATTGTCACTTGTACTGATATTTAATATAATTTGTCACGTTACGTAAACCGTGTAGAAACATTGCGTACATACTTTGCATTGAATGTGTTGAGATTTTGTTGTACTCATGAAATAGGCTGTGCAGCCATCCAGCCGGACGGTGGCATTAATCACCTTGTCTCTAGTCCTTGTCTAATCGATAGCTATACAATAGTAAAAGTTGAAAACTAGTGCCATGCTCTTTATTTTTAATTTGGGGCAAATGAATCCCAACAATTTTTTATGCTTTATTTAACATTCAGGAATAATTATATTGTGGTGATACAGTATCACACTTCGAAATTTTATCTACCTCACAGTAATCACATTAGAAATTTTTGATCTATCGTTTATAAGGTCTTTGTTACGAAGATGCGATAAAAATTATTTAGAAATTGTGAGTTGCGGTCTGGTGGGATGTAGGTTTCAGAAAAACATTTTCTTTATCTCGTTGACGTTTCGATCTTTATTGAAATCATCTTCAGGGCCTGGGATTTACAAACATTGTTTTCATTTAGGATTCGGAGAAGTGAATTTATTCGATGCAATTTTATATTCAATCAAAGTAGTTCTACTCACTCAAAATGTTGGTCTTCTATGTAATTGTGCCATTCTTGTATGTCGTGAGATTTTGCTGTTTTATGTTTATATACGTTGGATTTTGAAGGGGTGGAGAAGGGAGGTGGTATTGAAAAGACATTTTTGTATAAGACTCTTCTTTGTGGTGAAAAGAGCCGTCAAAGGCACAATAAAGAAAATGTATAGAGATTAGTGACCGTTAACGGATAATTATTCAAATATCGTGAGATGCGGTCTGGTGTGATGTAGGTATCAGAAAAACATTTTCTGATACCTACATCACACCAGACCGCATCTCACGATATTTGAATAAATAAAGAAAATGTTTTTCTGAAATCTTCATCACACCAGACCACATCTCACGATTTCTAAATAATTCTTGATTAACGTTCACTAATCACCACACATGCCACAAAAAGTTCTAACCCCCGGATATATTAAATCTGTACCATTTGTTCCATATCAATTAAGCCAGGTACTCACTTACCTAATGCAACGCTATTCGACACTTTGCCACATTTTGCACTTCTATAAGACGTCAAGCGCATGTCGTGTACTGTCTCACAATCCCTCTTTCGTTCATAATGCATTGTTTTGAGCGAAACCATGTAACAAATTGTTAATTAGATTTTTTGAGCACGACCATGTAAAAAATTGCTAATTAAATTTAATTTCTTTAAATAAAATTATTCCGGTTTTTTGATAACTTTTCTGCCTAATCATCATATTTATGTAAGTTTTATAAAAATTGAAGAATTTTTGACTTTGTTTAATTTGTTTTATATTCAAGTAAGAATGTTATAACATAATGACATATACATAGTTCAAAATAAGCTACAAAAAAAAAAAAAATGAGTGTCCCGTTCTGATGCTACTTGACAAAATTGATTTAATTATACAAGCAAAACTGTAATAAATTGTTAGTTAAATTCATTATATCAAAAGATAATATCCTGGTGTTTTGATTAATTTTTAATCAATCAAACCATTAAATTAATTACTTAATAATCGTGATGTGCAGTCTGGTGTGATGTAGTTTTCAGAAAAACATTTTTTTTTTTTTTTTTTTTTTTTTTTTTTTATCGTGCCGAAGTTTTGATCTTTATTGAAATCATGTTCAGGACTTCAAAAATCCAAAAGTATTTCATAAATTTTAGAAATGGTATATATCAACAGAGAAACACGACATCAATTGCAGAACAGATACACGTAAATTCAGTCCCAGCTATGCCAATATCACTAATCAAATTCAACATCGATAATATACATATATCTTCACATCACATTCCACATATTAAATATTTTTCGCAGTCTAATTGTCCAACAATCTAGCTTTCCTTTTCCTATTTATTCCCATCTATATAATCCTGAAAGGATAATCTGGCCGAACCATTACCATTACACATTGTTTCCCTTTGTCAGCTCTTTTCACCTCAAAGAAGCCTACGCCTTATAGAAAATTGTCTCTTCCATACCGACTTCCTTCCTTCCCCACCCCTTCAAAATCCAACTTATATAAACATAAAGCATCAAAATCTCACTGACTCTTAACACGGCACGCAAGAATGGCACAGTTACACAGAAGACGAACACTTTGAGTAGAAATACTTTGTTGAATATATAAAAAAATATATTTTGCATTGTATAAATTCACTTCTCCACGTTCAAAATATATTTGCTAAATGTAAACAATTTTTGTAAATCCCAGGCCCTGAAAAAACATTGGCATGATAAAAAAAATGTTTTTTTGAAACCTTCATCACCCCAGACCCCACATCTCACGATTTCTTAATAATTATATTAACAATCACTAATCACCACCAAAACCATTACTTTTTTTTCTTCTTTTTTAATATGTTTTTGATATTGGTTAATTTGGTTTGTACCGTTGGTGTCGTTTGTTGTAATTAATATAACGACAATAACACGTGTAATTTGAATAAAAATATGAGTTTTCGGTTATTTTGTCTTTGGTTGTATCCGACGAAAAGTTGTACAGCGGGGTTGCAGAACAAAGAGTAGGGTAGCATTGCATAGCATTGGCCAGGTGGGCATGGCACAACCTTATGGAAAATCGTTTGTTGAAAAAAAATTGATTTGCATCGGGGAAGTGTGTAACCTGCTTCAAATTCGTTTTGTGGGACAATCCCAGTAAATGTCAAACGATAAGTTTAAAAAAAATTACATCATTTATTTATTTTTTGTTTGTTGTTGTGATGAAGCAGCCTCACACTTTCAAAAACTTCACTCTGGTGCAACTTTTATCCATATTAATCAAGTTGGTTTTGGGGCTATCTAATGTCTAATGTTGTAACGATAAAAGCAAAAAAATAGTCTCCCGTTAAATAGAAAATGTTGGTGACCTAATGAATGCTGAACTGGTCCAACCTACTAGATGGATGGTTAGGGATAGGGACATCATACTAGATGGATGATGATGCTCAAGCAGATCATGACACATAAAAATTTTAGGAATAGGACATGGCCCTGGGATGGTTGAATTACCAAATGTTGTTAAAATGTCTTAAACGTCAGGGAAACAAAAACAGCATTTTGATGATGCAGCATCACACCTAAACGAAAGAATCACTCTGTGCCATTTTGTTCATATCAGTCAAACGAAACCTGACACAAACAGAAAAAGTTAAAAATCATTGTCTTATTTAAATAATTAATCCTTCGTTATTAACCAGCAGAAACAAAATTTATATTGATGCTATGATGTAACATCACAATTTTGAAAAATTCAGTCTGTGCCATTTGGTCCATATCAATTGAGTTCATTAGGGGCAAAATCATCTGACAACAGTAAAATTTTAGAAATCATTGCTTGTCTTATATGAAAAATTCATCATCATCACCATCAGAAAAAATTGTTATATTGATATGATGATGTATGTAGCAGTACACTTAAACAAATACAATACATTCTGTTAAACAGAATAAGATGAAAAATTGTCACTTGTTGTCATAATTTTTAAAAAATTATAGTGATGATGCAGGAGGTGGGCTGGATATTTTCATTGTATTTTTAGTCGTATCTATCAATAAACTCTTAATTTTGTTTGTAGTTGTATAGATTTCTCGCACGAAGGACTCATGCCAAGTTCAACAGAGTTGTTCTTAAAAGGCTCTTCATGTCGAAAGTTAATCGGCCCCCTATCTCTCTATCTAGAGTTGCAAGGTTCATGAAGAAGCCTGGCCGTGCTGATAAAATTGCTGTCGTCGTTGGAACTGTGGTTGACGACCCAAGGCTCAACAATCTTCCTAAGCTGAAGGTAAATTATATTCCGTTTTGTCAAATCTGCCTGTTGTGTAAAATCTTATTGTTGTAGATCTGTGCCTTGAGAATGACTGAGGCGGCTAGGAACAGGGTCTTCAAAAACCAAGGGACTTTCTTGTCTTTTGACGAATTGGCGAGGATGTGCCCGACAGGCAAGAATACTGTCCTCATGCAAGGTATGTACCAAATTAGCTCAAAAAATGTTTTGTAATTAATAAATGTTATTTTTACAGGGAAGAGGAATGCTCGGGAGGCTGTCAAACATTTCGGACCTGCTCCAGGTGCCCCTCGCTCGCACACGAAGCCGTACATCCAATCCAAGGGAAGGAAGTACGAGAGGGCCAGAGGTCGCAGGAGCTCTTGCGGATACAAGAAATAGACTTTGTATATTTAAATATACTCATTTTTTCTTTTACAAATTTTTTAAACTAAACTATTTATAATCTAATGCCCCCCCTCCAAAGAAATTCCTTGTTTTTAATAGCCTTCAACCCAAAGGAAAAATTCAATCTATTCCATCAACCCTCATACTTTCTATATTGTTTCATATGAATCTTTTAATTTATTAACTTTTTATAACACTTTATTACAAATCAAACAGCAAAAATTGAATATTCACCAAGTTTTAGATTTAAGAGTTAAATGATTAAGTTGGCACCAGTGGTTTTTTTTTCAATCTTAAACACTGCAGCAGACATTTTGTCCTTTTCTCATCTTCAAAGGAAAAATGTCGGCTGCTGGTGTGAAAAAGATGACATTGAACACGCTTACGCCTACGTCGGTCAATTTTTTCATTGTAGGTGTCATTATCGCCAAGAGGAATCCAAAAACATTCATAAGCAAGAAAGGTAAGTCATGCTTATATTTGATTTACTCTCTGTGTATAGTGGGTAGAAAAAAAAAAAACAGTCAAAAATAAAACTTCTGTGAAGGATTAACTAAAAAAAGTTTATCCAAATGTTAAATAGAAAGTAGATATAAATAGAGTTGAGGTTAAGTTTGTCACCTTACACTTTAAATGTGTATTCTGGTAAAAAATATTAATTAGAATAATGTTTTATGTAGATAAAGGTTGTACTTAGTATAAGTTTCTGGTGTTGGAAGGAAAAGTTTTGAACGATACAATGTTGTTTGCAAGCAGCTATCATATAGGTTATGTTTGTACTTCTTGTTGAAAATAGTTAAAAGCAAATGGAATGTATACAGTAAGTATAGTGTAATTAGTCAGAGGGGTTTTCTATAATGTTCCTCACTAATTGTACTGCTAGCAAAGAAAATAAACTGAAAGGTCAATATAACGTAGCCATAGACGTTAAGTTGGTCATAATAAAACTGCCTTTTGCACTTCGCTAACATTACCTTGTCATACAATAAAATAAGTAGCAACCATAGAATCTGGCATAGACTTAAAATCAATTTTTTTACATACAAAACAAACGCCTAAATCCAAATTAAAAGAAAGGCTAGACATGAGAAGAAACAAATCTCTTAGGACATGCATGGAAATGCCTCTTGAATCCCTCTGAGCTGAATGTAATGAACCAGACGATTGCAATAGCCAACTCGCTAGCAATCAGACCTGTGGTCCTGAGTTTCCGCCTGGAATTCGACAAATTTGACCCTTCATCTTACCCTTAAAAAAATGCCAAAATTACATTATATACATGTACTGTCAAAATTATCTTCAATATGTACAAAATATTTTTTTTTAACTTCCTCTGAACTGTGCCTACCCTGGTATCCACTCTCAATTTAAACTTTTCGAACTGGCACAAAGAAAGGATTACTTTGGTATTGTTTTTGTAATTAAATTATTAAACAATCAAATAGATAGTACCTTTTCTCCTCTCTTGGCTACAGCTACATGTCCCTTCCCACTCTCAAAACCCACAAACTATTTTATATTGAATTCCAAAGCTTCTCTCATGCTTTCTTCTCCTCTACATCACATGATGATCAAAAGTAACCGTATCTGCAATAGCATTGACTTCTTCGATTGTTCTGTGCAAAATCTGAAAAACCATAACCTACAACTCGGGTTGAATTTTTTTCCAATTTATATTTTTTTAAATGCTTTTATATTTCATAATGTTAAAAGTTTATTCCAAGTTATTTCATTTGCTGGTTCACCTAAATCTTGCACTCTAGTGTCTATATATCGACAAAGAGCATTAAATATGTACCTAAATATTTGTCTTTTGTCTTTCAGCTTTATTTTGTTTTCTTTGCCTTAATTTACTTAATAATTATGTCTTTTTATTTTTTTTCTGTTTTTACTCTTTGAATTGTATTTTTATATTTACTATGTACAATATTACTATGAATATGTGTTCTCATTTTTTTTGTACATATATATGTATATATGTAATTTTATTTTTTGTTATTGTCTTTTTATATTGCATATCAATCCGTAAATAAATAACAGGCTTGAAAAAAAAATTATTTACTTCAAAGGGGAAAATTACCTGGGCATTCGGTTTTGAGCCAAGTAGAATAAAAATCTCAATATTTTCAGCGCGTTATGATCTTTCATGTCCTTAGTAAATTTTAGATGGAACGGAACGAGGAGTCTGGGGCTTTACTTTTAGGGATTCGCCCACAGATTATATAAATGTTACAGCTTGGGGTTCACCTTCTTATACCGAATACCTCGCTTCTTCTTTTCGAACAGGAGACGTCGGTATGAAAGGTTAAATATGCCATTTATTAAAATGTCATTTAAGTGACTTAATTTCAGTTGATTTGATAAACATAAGAGTGTCTACAAGGAACCCTAATGACTTAAATAGTCAATATCATCCAACAGTTACTAGGTATTTAATTTGTTCAGTTTGAAAACAAATATTGATGTAGTTTGTTAGTTGTTTGGAGCTTGTTATGAATGAACATCATTCTGAGATAACTCTACACGATGCAGAGGATTGTATTAATTACATCAAATTGCTCCACACACCGACGAAACCGCCTGGAAATTTTCTGTCCCTCTCTGAAGTCAAATCGAACGGCAGTTTGCTCAACGATCAGTTTGTCAACCTGCTAGTCGCCGTGCAGAAAGTTGGTGTATCGCACAATTACAAGACGAGATTTGGGAATGAATCGGTTGTTTTGGAATTTTTGGTGATGGACAGGACGAGCACTGGTTTTACAATCCAGCTCTGGAACAATGAGTTGATAGAAAGGGCAAAAATTTGGAAACCGAGATTCACAAGTATCTCAAACAGACTTTACATGATATTAATAATGACATTTTTTAAATATATATATTTTAGTACTATTCTTGTCAGATATTAAAATAAAATGGAATGCATTTCGGAGAAGTCTCTATGGTGATATAGGGCCGAGGACGATTGTCACAGAAAATCCGGACACAAAGGAAGCAATGGCTTTGGCACAATTTGCTTCAACTGCACCCCTTCAGCCTGTCGCAATTGTTGATATGCTTGCTGAATTGATGCCTTTGCGTACGACTTTTTAATAACTAAAACAATATTTAAAATAAAACAAATAATTGTATTTTAGCTGAGACTATAAATAATGTAATGTCTTGTGAAGCTGTAATCAACCATGCAAGATATGGAAGCAATGAAAAGTTCACAGCTCTTGTCTACGCACTTGTTGAAAATTTCGACATTGACGGAATAACTCCAATAATATCATCAAAATGGTATGCAAATGGAAATGATTATTATTGTTTTTTTAAATATGTATGTATTTATTTTTTAAGCTCGCTATGCAAGAAGATAGTTGGTTCAGTTTGTGACAATCCAACTTGTATATCTAGACCGGACCAGACTATTTCAATACTGGTCAATTATGACCTCCGCATATCTCTCATGGATCTGACCAGCGTCTTGAGCAACTGCAGGTTGACTGGGAATGTAGCGGCCAACGTGCTTGGTTGTGTGGTGAGTACCAATTTTTAAAAAGAAAGATTTAAGGGTTTTAAAATCCATATACAGTCTGAGGATTTCCACATGATGGTGAGCGAGGAAAAGGTCAGCCTGAAATGGAAGTATTTATTCAAATACGTCGCAGCCAGGCTTCTCGTCATGCCTTCAAATGATAACCCACTCGTCTCAGTCGTATCTCTTAGCCGGATATCCTTTACAGAATTTGCACAAAATTTGCCCATACATTAGATGACAAATTGTACAATTTTCAATTTAAATAAACTTTTGTTAGTTATAGAACTCCTTAATTTTTCGAATAAATGAGTGTTTCTTGTTTTTTCTCTTTTTATTCGCAATCATATCATCAGCAAATCCATCCAAAATGTTTGATTTGTTGTCGATCAGTTTAAGTTTCTTCTTACGTTGCCCTGAAAAACAAAAACAAAAGTGTAAAATTAAATTTAACAAGCATATATTAATCGAGTTTACAGTAAAGAGAAGATTGTGGATATCCTTTTATTATGAATCTCGTAGCCTTCATTTCACCAAGTGAAACTGTTACTTCGCAGAAGCATTCATCATAATTTCCTGGGCAGCTGTAAGTACAATGTTTAATAACATCATACAGACAATACAGACATAGATGCATTCATACACAGATATATTTTACAGGAAATAAATTTCCATAAACAATGACAGGCAAAACTTTATGAATTTTACGAAACCAGCACCTTACTCTTGTTCGTGTGTTACATCACTTCCTGAAAGTATGAGGAGTACTATTTTCTGATTGATGGATACTAGGATATGGGTTTTTGCTCCCCAGCCTTCTGGCTATTGTTCCTTACAGTACAATTTTCTGTTTTGATATTGTTGGAATAAAGCTATTTTTTACCTTATATGTATTTTATTACATGTTTAATTTTTTTTCAAATGAAGTGTTGTAATTCTTACCATAAACTCCTGGGCCCAAGGCAATCAAAAGCCGGCAATATCCTGCGTATGAATTTAAAACATATTTTCAAATTCATAATTTTAATACCATTGAACATACAGATCTTTTTCCAAACAGATTGACTCGCTTATTTCTAATAAATCATCGTTCAAGATACAAGTCCAGTTGGACCAGACAGATGTAACAACCACCGGTAGTGAAGATAATAGTCCAGGCTCTTCGCAGAACTAAAAAATCATTTTAAGAATTTTTTCAGGCAAAAACACTCAAGAATTAAATACAGGTTGGCCGCCAAAACAGTTTTCATCACATTTGACAACAGTAAGACCTAAGATTGTATGTGCTGAACACCTGTAGACACCGCATACGCTGTGAGTTGAACAGACTGATCCTGGTAGCGGGTTTCTATAGCAAGTTGGGAAACCTTTAAATATTTATTTGTTTAAAAATTGTTTTGAACACTGTTGTTATATTTAGCTTTGCCTTCAATTGGATAGAGAGTCCTCTGGGACAATTTTTTCCTGCAGTTGCAGCTGTTGATTTCAGCCATCACAGTCAAATCGCAAAGCCTCCTGTGGACCCTGGATTTATGAGTAGTGAAATCTGCTGATTTTTTTTTGTTTTAATAAAGTATTCAAATGGGTTGAAATGCTATGGTTAACCTTCTTTTTCTTGAAAAGAACATTCGTAAGGCCTTAGATTTCTTAAAGGCCGACTGCAGAACTCCCACTGCTTCATAGTCTGACATGAGCAGGTTCCAAGGTAGAGTTCAACAAGTGAGCCAGGGCTCAAGTCATCAACTGTTGGGTCATTTCTCAACTCGACGAAAATCTGCGGAACGAGACTTGAACCTCATGTCGCTTTCCAATCCTGGTCTAACTTACGCTACAGAAACCCTGGCCTATCTCAACGACCGTGCAGAACTGTATGCCGGCCCCTTGGATGAAATCTGTCACATTGTAAGCCGGCTTGCAAGTTGAACCGCTGGTCGTCGCCTGCTGCAAGAACAGTTGAACCAGCAACGGCCAGAGCATCCTCTACCACTATTAATAGCTACATTTTAAACCCAAATATCTGTTGGGATGAAACCCTAGCTCAAAATACTTTATTAAATCAATAAATTTCAAGTTGTTCAAAAACTGCCAAAATCAGATGGAATTAAACAATCTTTTACTTTTTTGTATGAATTTTGTATTGTTTTATAAATTATTGTTAAAAATATCAATTTTATGTAACATTGTTGGTATAAATATTTGTAACATTTCTTGAGATAAAAAAAAATATAGGCGTGCTTATTTACAAATGTATCATGTATCTATGAGCGTATTTATGAGTAGCTCAATTTGTGTAATGTATGAATACATTTGCATACGTGTTTCTTAAGTTTACAAAAGGGTATATATTTATGTATACATTTTTTATACCATATTTGTATAATACAGAATACATGCATACATATCTGTCTACATAACCATGAAATTTAATAAATAAGCATTGTATTATTTACAGAATAAATTATGTAAGGTGTTAAAATAAATTAGTATAACAATAGTGCACTGAAAAAATTAATATATATGAAAATGTTTTGTACAAATATGTAACATTTATTTTTTAATTCTATTTAAAAGATTATGAAAAAAAAATTTGATTTAAGAATTGTTTCTTGGCTATTGTTATTGTCAAATAGTAGTTGACATTAATTAGTAGTTAACTGTTGTTTATTCTTCAATTACTAATTAAAAAAAAAATCATATCCAGATTAAACAGAATTTGATCAATCGTCCAGTGCCTGCACCCAACGATTGTTATCAGCATGGAGTGGGTAAACTCACCGTTGTATAAACACAAAAAATGTACTTAACGCCTTTATCAGTCGTTTTTATCTGTCACAGGTAGGTTTTATACGTAGGGTTAAAAAAAACAAAAAATTATCTTGATGTTAAATATGATTTCCAAAAGAAAACAAGCGAGTACGTACGAATTTTCCATGTTGAAATATAATGTTGTACACTGTTTTTAGCATTGATTACACAAAGAATGAACTATGCTCGTATTCCTCGTCTTCCTGTCATATGCGAAAATCAGCGAAGGCATCAGGCACGCTTGCATTTACAGGAATTTTTATATAAACTGTAACAAGGCTGGGTTGACAGCGCTGCCCAAAATTGAAACTACGGTAGGTCCTTTGTTCGTAAATAAAATAAAAAACATTTAACCTCTCCCTCTTTATAACCCTAAACGTCGATTCATCCGCCCGCCATCTGTTCTAATCTATTTCATTCAACTTTAGAACGAAGTGGTTTTTTTTTTAAATATAGCTGTTTCGAATAGCATAACAGCAGAATAGCTCCAAAAATATTAAATGGATACATTATGCCATCCAATTTTTTTTAACCGATACGTTATTAAATTTTTTTATATTCTCAGAGAGCCTGTTTCATAAAATATTTAATTAATTATTTAAAACTAGTTAAGTTAAACAGCACATTGTTCAGTCCAGGGGATCCATTAGAGAACACCTTCGAGTCCATTTGTTTGTTTGTAAACACGTTGTCATCAGTCGGCAATTAGAACCCGTTTTACATTCAACAACAAACGTCCAACGCGGGGGGGATTTATGCTTGTCTTGACCGCAAGAACCCCTAGGGTGACGTCTGTCCTTTGAGACATGACAACTCCCTTTGTTTTAACGACGTGCAATGGTCTAGGGACGTGAAATTAATATACTTTGACCATCCGTAATTATAATTTCACGCGTTTCCGTCCGTCGAGTATGATAGTTTAAAACCGTTTAATATTCGAGTCGTATTTGGTCATATAGCCCGTGAAAACTTTCATATTAACGGAGGATTGTTTTATTTCAAGATTGTTTATTGTTGCTATAGGAAAATCTGAAAAAAATTCCTGTAAAATGACTTCTTGTCAAAGAGAAACAAACTTTTAAAATACATTAGAAAAAAAGAGAATCTTACTCGCTTCCTCATTTCCAGTCTCTTTGTATCCCTCTTCATTTCTCTTTCTCTCTCTCTCATTCTCGTAATCTCATTTCACATTTGTGCACATTCTATGTCTTCTTACCTTCTTTTCACTCTAGCACTTTCTATTACTTGCTCGTCTCTGTCTATCGATCTGTTTCTATCTTTCTCACTCTCTGTATCTCTCTTTCTGTCTGTCTGTCTGTCTCTCTCTTTCTCTCTCTCTCTCTCTATCTCTATCTCTATCTCTCTCTCTCTCTCTACATATATATATATATATCGTCTGAATTTTTGCATTTTTCTTTCTCTATGTATATTTATTTTGTTGAATTTCTCTATCTGTCTGTTTCCTTCGTTGTTCTTACATAATTACTATATAAATCCATTTCACACAATAATTCAATCTAATCTTCTTCCTCACCTGCAGTGTCAGTTCATTGGGTTTTATGAAATACATCCGTCCAATCGTCTTCAAATATATCTATAAAATTGTCCAGCAATCATTAAGTCATTCGCGATATTGTCTATCAATCTCAATTCACTGGATAAGATGGCTAAATTCAATTATTTCATATCTTAATTTACAAGCCGATTATTCGTTCATCTGTCCAATCTCTCTACCATTCTGATATGTGTGCGAATCGATTTCGATCTCCTACACATCGCAATTTTTACAGACCCATCAACGTATCCCAACTCAACTCACAAATCTCGGAATCTTTCCATTACTTTTTCCATCCAACCGTCAATCCTGCGTGCACTATTCGTTATTGATAATACAAGTAAGTTCGTTGTCCAGCCTTGATCAATCATTATTCTCTTTTCTATATAATTCACTGTATTATTTTCCTGAAAATGTGACTTTTATCCGTTAACTTGCATATACACCATAACGATAATCGTGGATACACCCCCAAATTGGCAATTATCCATCAGCCAAATAATTTAACTATCGTTCCATTTCATCACTCATGAGTAATGAGATGAATCATTATTATCTCTTTTATCATTTTATCGATACACATCTTGAAACTTTGGATCATCCCACCATCACCCAACACATCTACACATCACAATTTGCTTCATCCTTGCAATCCTCTTAATCAAACAATCCTTTCATCAAACCATTGTTGTTTTTTACAAATCCTTCTACATACAATTCTGTGCAATTTGGTCTTTTTGATCCCAAATAAGTATAATATTGCCATTTGCTGTTTGATTTATAATAATGCAGATTTCGCGCAGACACTTTATTATATTTAAAATATGGGGATAAAATATTCAATTATAAAAATAAAAACAATGTTGTTTGACTTTTATTATCCTCCCACTTGCTGAGTTAGACAAACGTTGTCTCTGGTACAAATATTTTCAATTTTCAAAACATTTTCTTTCAAACCAAATCCAACTCTGGTCTATAATAAATCCCCCTGTCGTGGCGATAAATTAGCCGCCCGCATGGTCGTTTTTGATACCTTTCAGATAATCCACGTACGAAATTGCGATCCGGAGAGGTAATAAGGACCCAGGGTGGAAAACGTGACGCCGATTGGACCGGGCCGGATATTATCTCGAGAATAACCGCCAACTTTTAACCGGCTCCTGATTGACACAAACCCAATTTAAATCTCTGAGAAAGCGCTCTGTGCTGGCCGATTCAATACGGGGAGTCAGCGAAAGGCTTCCTTGGTTCATTACCCTGTCAAGACAATTGGATAAAAGCTGGTACCGGAGGAATTTCTTATACCCCATCACGTGAAAATCACCAGTTTATCTTTTTATCTGATAAACAGGAACGAATTAATAAGCCTTTGAGTCAGTTCAAATTGGCACAAAATTAAAAAATAAATAATTGAATTAAAAAGACATTTTCTTAGGCTTATATAAAGTTAGTCTTTTCTTCTAAATATTTGGGTAGTTTTGCCGCCTTTTTGGTGTTAATTATTATTCTGTTTGTTTCCTGAGGCAATGTGAATGCATAATCATTTCGCCCGCGTAGGCGGGTATGGTAGCATATTCATGCTATTGCGTACCGGCAAGAATGGAGGATCAGAACGGAGAACACTCCGGCACTCCGTTGAATATGGGCGGAGCGGTTTTGTGGTGTTTCCAGAAATTATTAATTTGTATGCTTGGCAAGAAAAGAGGAAGATGTCGAATTATTGTAACATTGTTTTTTTTTTTTGGGTGGAGCGGGGCGTGATTTTGTTAGGTTGACAACATTTTGTGTGTTTTTTCCGCCATCACGAGAAAAGAATTTCCCAGGAGGTTTAAAACAAAGGCATTCCCCGCGATTCTTCGTATCCACGTCTAAATCCGAGCCTTTTCCTTTTTCTTTCTTTTTCACTTTCCAAGCCGATGTTCTTTTATAACTAGTCGGAAGGATGAGGAATTTTTCCGCTGGCAAATCCAATATTCCGCCAAATACTCGTGTTAAGACCGCCCTCACCGCTTAGGGTCCGAAATGCTTTTCGATGTAATATTGCGATGCTAAAACGGGTCAGGAAAAAAACAATAAAAATGCGAGAAATTGACGTCTTTGCGCGTGGACAGTTAAAATGAAATTGGCCCATTTTATGTTTACAATTTTCCTAAAATTAAATGTACAAAATTTCATTGTAGAATTTACATACATATTACTTTTTCAGGCAATTTGTTTGAAACTATGTAAACTTAATGTTAGAAACGAACAAATAGGAAAGAAAACAATAGGCGCGTAAGGTGCTTTTCCCTTCTTCCTTTTTTAATTCTTTTTAAACTAGTTTTTCTTTCTTTGTTTGAAATCTTCATTTGTGTTAACGCTCTGAGGCATACTTCCATCTTTTTCATTCTAAATGAATATTTTTTCATTCTTTCTCCTTCTTACTATTTCTTTTTCCACTCTTCCATTCTCTTTCTTTGTCATTCTCATTCCTCACTGTAAGAATTGTTAAATTATATAATTTTTTTTCTGATTATGTCTGCCAGTTCACTCAGTACTGTCTGCGTATTATATGTAACACCTGATTGATAGCAATTTAATAGTTCTGAATTAGTGGCTATGAATTTATCCATTTGTTTGTATATAATTTTTTTCAAAAACGTCAGCCAGAATTGTAATTTATATGCATTATATGTAAGGTTTAATCTTTGACACGGCGCTCATCACTGTAAGGTAGGACCTCTGCTGTTGCAAACCCTCGTAAAAAAGTGTTTTTTAACAATAGGTATAATAATGCTTTCTTCCGAATATCAGAGTAAGTTGTACTAACAATAGAAGCGTTATAGTGTCACAATATTTTCAGAGATATCATTTTTTATTATGTTTAGGGATGAAAATGTAATGCCATCTGTCCCAACAGAATTTGGTTTTGAGTATTCAAAGCTACAGTAATTTCCAAATCAGCGATAAATTTTCATACAAATTTGCTTTCTAATTAGGGAGTACAGATGTTGTTGTTGATATAAGAAACGATTATGCTTTATTGACCGCATTATTCATCCATAGCTGGCGAAATTATTTTTAGGTATTAATATCAATAGTTTGGGGTATTTTAATATGAATCTTGTTGTTCTTAACCCCAGATTCCTCGCATATTTCCAGAATTCCGTAGAATTTTTGGCGATTGCAACTGATATGATGATACCTTAAATTTAGAGCTTTTTACTATGATCGTTAATAGCATACATCTTCTTTTTTCAAATATATTTTTTGTTAGCTATACTCATATATGTATACTAGCAAACATGCGCACATGATTAATGTATCGCACATAATTATACTATGACCTTTTTTTTTTTTTTTAAGGTGACAGAAGCTGTTTTTAGTAATAACGGTGTAACAACGCTGACCGGTGTTTTGTACGATAATGTAGAAATTTTGGATGTATCAGGTAACAGAATTAGGACATTGAATTGGACATCGACTGGGCTGACACATTTCAATATTTCGAGAAACCCACTGTGGAAGGTGACTCACTTGGATGCGCCAAACCTTAAAGAAATCGACTTGTCTAGCTGCAGCCTGAGCATGTTGAATGAGAACTTTTTCAAGGGAACGCCAAGCCTTGTTGAACTCCATGTGAGCAATAACCCGCTGAAGAAAATCGTCGACAACAACCTGCACGTCCTGATCGCTAACAACTGCCGTCTAACCAGCATTCCATTCATGCCACACGCACACACTGTAGATGTATCAGGTAATCCGTATCTCACGTCGATCCTCACAACGAGCTCTATGAAAGTCATAAAAGCTTCTAACTGCAAACTCTCGTCAATCCATCTTAACTTTGCCCTGACATATTTGGACATTTCTAGAAATGAGATAAGCGAGCTAAAATTAAACGACAACATCGAAGTCTTAATTGCTTCCTGGAATTTTTTAAGAAGTATAGACTTAGACAAAGACACGTTGAAAACAGTTGACCTGTCAAACAACGTACTTAATAAGATAAGTGTAAAATTGCCTTACCTCGAGAGCTTGGACCTTGCAAAAAACCCAATAATAGAGTTGAGGGTTTTGTGCAATTCCTGTCACCTAGACTGTTCGTTCTGCCAAGTGAAAACATAATCATTTTACAGGGTGAAATTTTTAAATTTATCTTATAACAATTTAGAAACTGTTGAGCTGGGCAATGTTGAATCTGTCGACTTGAGACATAATCTTATTAAAGAATTCTCAAGCGACGCTGATTTTTTTGATTTGAGACACAATGTACTAAGAGATGTAAATAAAGTCAGCGTAACCGGTGTAGGGTACGTAGGCAGGAACCCATGGCCCTGTCATTGTGATACGTTGAAGCGGCTCAGGCCGTCTTCAAAGGACGTAAAGCTCTGTGAGATCGCATGGGACGATTGTTATGCAAAAGTGAAGAAAAAGGGCAATCTTCAGCCATTTGTCATTGGCTTTGTCGTCCTGGTAGTACTCGTCCTTCTGATTTACATCATCAGGGTGAGATTCAAAATAATAAGAAGCAGAGCTCGCAATGAGGCAACACAC
This sequence comes from Cimex hemipterus, assembly GCA_039619505.1. Lineage (NCBI taxonomy): Eukaryota > Metazoa > Arthropoda > Insecta > Hemiptera > Cimicidae > Cimex > Cimex hemipterus. Next base: position 17,139,245 of record CM077110.1, on the reverse strand, counting down.
GAAGAAATCACGACCATCAACAGAGCCGATCCGGCTGATGAACTGCCCAGCTACGAGCAAGCCCTCCGCATGGCCAAGCCGGACTGGACCTCAAGGGAAAGCTTACGCAGTAGCAGAGATGAAAGACAAAACTGACAATCGTCAACTTATTATATTATAAATATTGCCTACACATATTTTTCTACCTGAGAAAAGAATGCAGCAATAACTTCCTCAAATCATATATTGTATTATATGTACATATACATACATACATACATACACAAATCTTATACATCATATTGATATATACAATTTTCTGTATAAATACAATACTTATGTACACATTATGAAATACAGTTTAGTACAAGTATAGAACCTGTACAAATGTAAACATAAATAAATTAATTGTATAAATTATGACAAAATACTCAAACTCAAATGTATATGTATGTAAGTATGTATTACATTGTTTTATGAATTATATATTTTTCATAATAGTGCATCACATCACACACTATTTCTTAAATAACACACAACTGTATGTATGGATATACCTATAAACGTTTATATACTTATACATATGCTGTGTATGTAAGTAGCATCACACATTAGGTTTACTTTACTTCCTACCTTTTATATATTTTATAAATATAATTATTAATTATAATTATTGTTTTATTCACCAACTAGGCAGGTGTTTATATTGTCAATGTGGTAGAAATATTTTATTACTTGGCATAGGCCTTTCTTGCATTCTGCTTAATATTTTCTTTGGTCTAGATATTCCTTAATCCAAAGTTTATAATTAAAATGGGGGGGAAAGTAAGATGATTCTTAAATGATCTAAAATTAAGTAAAAAAAAAGACAGTCTCAAAGATGCTTTTATTAAATTATAATTAGTTAAGTATGTACAAATTGGAATGGATTTTATTATTAAAAAAAAAAAAAAAAAAATTCACCGATTGAAGGAACGTTTTGCCTCTCTCATGTTCTTTTCAATTTCAAACTGTCTCAGGTCTGTACGTTGGAGGAAATCCTGCCTTTCCAAGTAGCCATTCTTGCCCTTGTTGTACATCTCGAGGTCTTCGTCAATCCCCTCATCCTTCTTGAACCTGTCCCAGTCCAGCTTGCTTTTTTCCAGCGTACTCAGCTTGCCCTTCTTGCCGAGCTGGCCGAGGATCGATGCGATGCCGCCCCGTCCCCGGCCGCATCCCCTGGTCGACGACTGTGCCCGTTGGCACTTGATGTTCACTTCCTTCTCGACTTGCACCTTTTCGCCGGCGAAGTCGAACACTTGGGTCACCTTGACCTTAGACGCTTCTGGTTCGTTATGCTCAGAATTTTCTTTCTCATCCGTCAAACCAGACACCCTACTATCCTCTTCCTTAACCTTTTTACTTTCAACAGGTTTAATAAATTCTAAAACAAAACAATAATTACATACATCATACAATACATACTTATAATCATATATTATTTATGTATGACTCACCGGCCCATAGAGCATCAGATTTCTTTTTCAAATCTTCCACCGATTCTTCCTTTACGGTCTCTTCTTCATTATTTTCCTTTTCTTCTGCTTTCCTCTTCTTGCTCTTTTTAACTGATGATTTTTTGCGCTTCCGGCCACTTCCTTCGGTGCTTGCATCTGGTTCTTCTTCGCTGCCACTGCCTGATTCTTCAGACACATCGGTCGCGCCTAACGGTCAAGGAATTTATATTAGATTATTTTTAAAACTACCAGTTATACAGCAATTACCTTCTGGCACATAATCCTCATCTTCGGATTCGCTATCAGACGGAAGGTCATGGTTATCAGCCATCTAGCAATTTATTTTCTACCTAAAAACACAAATAATAAGCAACAGAGTTAAGAGTTGAACAGAGAACAAATTATAATTTTAAGAAAATGTTTGACAGGCAGGTTATTGATAAAAATTATAACCGTTTACAGAAAGGACGATTGGCATCAATGTGAACACCTTGTAGGCTTGTACCAACTGGAGTTAATAGTTTACAAACACAATATCATAGTGAATAGTAATCATGAATCATGGTAAGCCATCAGATTTTTTAAAATTTTAAACGCCAAGTGGAAGAATGACAAGTAGGTCGGAAAGTGTATGCTTACAAGGCAGAATTTTCCCATAGAGTTTATGGTTTGTTACTGTCGACATCATGTTTTTCTTCAACATGTTTCATGTCATCAATGACAGTGTTTTACAATCGAGAAGTTTGATAATCTTGTCTCTTGTTGCTGCCAAGTCGGAACTTACACGAAACGCGAATAGGCGTTTTTAGATTTTGATTTAATTTAAAGAAAAAGAATGCGGCTTCTTTTATATTCGGAAATATTTGGAACAATTGATCAAGGTTATTGCTTTTTGCCCACGATTCGACTAAAAAACGGTCTTTTTAATGAAGTTGTGTTACTAACGAAAATTGAATAGACTCACCTCGGTTTTCTTTAAAACACTAAAACTCTGGAATTGACGAAATGGGCCGTTTGTAGGAAAATTAAACGGAGACAAAGAACAAAAACGTCTTTGAACGCGAAATTATGTGAAAATGCCGACACGGAAGGCAGCCCCGGCTCAATAGTCGATAATGACCGTAAAAAAAGTAACAACTCGGCAGTCGACCAAGAATAAAAAACACTACCACCTTTTTCGTTTTTTATAGTTTATTATTCATTTGATCAAAATCCGATTGTTTTTTTTTAATATGTATATACTTTATTTATTTATAACTTATTTGCACTATCGATTTCTCTATTATTTATCATAGCATACTTATCGATTATCAAAAACAATAAATTCGATTATTTTTCCGCCATTTTACGAACAAATTAAAAATATTCTTGTTTATGTGTGGAGACCGTTAATCGATAATTATTCAGATACCTTGAGATGCGGTCTGGCGTGATGTAGGTTCCAGAAAAAATAAAAGGTCGAAACGTTAGCACTATAAAAAGAATTTTTTTGACATGGATATGTCTTATGGCTGGGGGGTCAGTCCGAAAATTTAACACGGAAAATGTTACCACGCCCGTGCGTGTGTGCACTGTGTACCAAGGATACGCGAGAACGAACTGTTGGGCAGGTGTTTTTAAAGCAGCGACGCGGTTGTAGGGAGCTTACAAATAAAAACGGCCCTCAAAATAATAAATAAATGTTCCCTGATAATTTGCTAGTGTGTTTAAATAGCCATCATAAGACATATCCATGCACAGATGTATCTGCATGCAGTGTAGATACTCGTTACATTGTATACTTATTTCTGAAATCTACATCATACCAGACCGCATCTCACGGTATCTGAATAATTGTTGTTTATTATAATATTAGTGAAATATTTAAGATAAACATTTATATTTTCTAAAAAAACAACCTTTATAAACACTAGTTTTCCCTTGTTTTGCATCATCATTTCACTTTATTTCAGACAAAAGGTATCCTATATAATTGTTTCGCTGCCACAACATCTCTGAAACGCAATGTTTCTATATTGTGATAATACCTGAAGTAACAATGTCATTAATACGTAAAACTTTTAAAGTAAGCTGGTTCTGTAGGGTGTTAAAAACGATCATGTTTGAAATGTGACAAAGTGCCATTGACGCGTGAAGCATTGTCATGTCATAAGAAAAGATTTATGTGGGACAGAACCAGCAATATTTAAACACTTGCATGATATAAGGGTCTTGATATATATTGTATTGTCATACTGTAAGAATATTGAGGTGACCAAAAACCACCTACATTTCAAACATTATAATGACAAGAACATTTGAATTTCAGGTATTGTCATGTTACAAATGCATCGGGATGACAGAGAACCACATTCATTTCAAACATCGTGAAATAAAAACATTGAAATTTCAGGGATTGTCATGATAAAAGAACATTGTTATGGCACTTACCTTTCAAAAATTTTCATGACCTAAGAACATTGAAATTTCAAGCAATGTAATATTGTAAAATATATAGAGAGGGGCGCAGTACCACCTACATTTCCAATATTATCATGATATGTTGTGTTTAGTGACTGTTATCGATAATATTGTAATCATCAATTCATGATTATTTAGATCGTGAGATATGGCCTGGTATGATATGGGTTTAGAAAAACATTTTGTTTATGGGGCCTGGGATTTACAAACATTGTTTATATTATACAAATATACATCATGTCGACTAATGGTCCCAATCGCTACGCATTTCTACATGATAAAGATTTTTTCATTTTTCAACACCTTCAACACACCAGACCTCCTTCCACGATTTCTAAATAATTATTATCATGGTGTACAAACATTGAAGTTTTAAGCATTGTCAAAGTATTAGTATATTGTAATTTCATATCCATGATACTGTAAAATTGATATTTCTTGAACATCATAACATTGCCATCGATGTTATACAACATTGTGCTCTGTTTAAAGAAAAAATTTCGTATATATATATATATATATATATATATATATAGTATTATAAATAAATAAATAAATTACTTAATCTAATTACCCCTAATAATACTTTTTTATGTGTTAAAAATAAATATGAATTGTACAATAAAAAATAAAATCTATTATAATCATTTTATGCATTTATAGGCAAGAAATAGATAATTACAGTGTATACAGTAATAGAGTAATTAATAATAGAACACTGTAATTATCTATTTCTTCCCTATAAATGCATAAAATGATTACAATAGATTTTATTTTTATTGTCCAATTCATATTTATTTTTAATAAATAAAAAAGTTTTATTAGGGGTAATTAGGTTAAGTAATTTTATATTATCATAAAAAATTAAAATCCAAATATACAAAATTGTAGATTTTATATTTTTTAATTGGCATACGTTTTGAATTTCCCGCTCAAAGACTTCAACAGGCTCAGTGTTATAGTGAAGGATAATGTGATTTATTGTCAACTTTATTAAATGTTTATTAAGGTCAAAAATATTTAATTTATGACGGTTTGTTTGATAAATTAATCGAATATAGAAAAATAATTAATTAAATTGTTAGAAACAGCTGTTTGTCGTTTCAAGTCACCATTGCAACACAGCTGAGTCTCAAATTCATAACTTGTCAAACACTTACCTACCGTTCCACAAAATTACTCGTTGAAGATGTTATTGGGGCGTTTTTATTTTTAAAATCCTGAACTGTGGACGAGCTAAAGCGCGGAATAACTTTCAAAAAGGGGGATAAAAAAAGAAGAGAGCTGTGATAAAGAAGAAGAAGAGAAACTAAGGCGAAAAAGGAAAGGACACAAAAAACCAAAAGTGGGCTGAGAGTTAGTGAGAGGACAAAGGACTACCCCCGATTCGCCGGGGATTATGATCTGACCGGATTATGTTTTAAAAAGTAGATTATGCTCGTTTGCCGGAAGCCGGGTGAGAAAACGCGTCGGTTGATAACGCGAAGCGGCCCGAGCCGAGGGTAAGAAGCATTCCCCTCCTGGCTCCTCATCGACGCAGACACCCAGATCGAAAGGATCTTCCAAATTGGCTTTTACCAGCGGATGGAAAGTTCGAACTCGGTCGGAAATAACATGTCAAGGCTGTCTCCTTCTGAGGTGAGTGCGTTTTTTTTTTGTTATAGTCCCAACGACACAAACACAACGAAAAAAAGGTTCAACGTTCTAACATCATGATGGTGTCCAAAGGGCACGGTTTATCGCTTATTATCTATCAGTTCACACATTGTATTGCACAATTCAAATATATCTCTAAGAGAGTTTTGATGGAGCACTGTTTCAACCGTCAAATTTAAAGTCAAATTTAACATGAACATGTTCCCTGCAAAATCATAACCTGCACCCTCTTGTCTGAATCCTTAACCCTTACCATAGAAACTTCCAAATACCCACCTTCTTATTTGACCTAATCCTTAAAAACTACAGTTAAATACATCATTTTAAGTTTGCGCTCATAACATAAGGTTTATAGACAACACTAGTATCAGTTTGTTGTTCGACCTTCGGATAATGTATGTAGGGTTTCAATTTGCTTTAAAATAGACCCTAATGATGACACTAAATTATCGAAGCTAGCATTTAGTCTTTTTTTATCTGTCTAATGACCTATGAAGATTGGAACCGTACAAACACTTGTATATTTAAAATGTATTGTCAAGAAGTGTAACCTCCAACCGTGTTATAACGATTTAAATGAACACCAATATTAAATAGTTGATGTTTATGCATAAAAATCGCCGAACTTTGTATAACATGACTTGGTAAACGCAGTTTTGTCAATTTCAGACTGTTTTGCTTGACGGACATATAACCTTGAATAAGCCTTGCATAATCGTGAAATAAAATGAAATTACATTTTGCGCAAGTTAAAGTGGTCTTTTTTTTTTTTTAAATATGTCTTTCAAATTACTGCGCCTACGGCTTGTTTTTATGTTCTTGAGAAAAAGCATCCTACGTATAAGTAGTCATTGTGTAACCAAAAATGCGTGCCCTGAAAGGTGACATTATGGCCCAACATGCTTCTCGACCACAGTAGTAGAAATAATTGAGATGTGGTTTGTCGATTCCCTTTTTGTAAAAGATACTTCTAGTAGTTTTGTGAGTAGAATCATCCTTTACCAAAAGTATGCAGCAGGGTTAACCAGTGTTTTTTAAACGTAAAATGGTATTTTTTGAACGCTTCAGTCATGATTTGTAAAGTTAAACCGTGTGAAGATGGTGTCGGTGCGTTTTTGAAAATTACTTCAACCTAACTTGACAAGGGTAACTTTCAAACGTAATTACCTCATGATTTCGTTCGTAATGGAGTTGTCATGAAAACAGTAGCCCGTTTCATATCTGGTACTTGTGAAACAGTATAAAAAATATTGCTTAGATTAGAAGAAATTACTTTTGAGCAAATTTCTTGGCTCATGTTTACGTTTGAGCTCATCAACAATGTGATAAAACTGTTTAAAGACCGTTTAAAAGGCTCATGTGTATGCGGTTCATGACCTATAATCACCAGCATCAGAAACAGCAGCACAATTTAAAGATCGTTCAAACAGACCAATTTTTATGCTAGTTATGAGTGAGCTTTGTCAGAAATATGACGTCACTGTTTAAAGATCGTTCATGTAGGCTTATGTATTAATTATTGGGTTGTCCGGAAAATAATGCAGGATTTTAAGTTTTCATTAAAAAAAATCTATATAAAATATTCTGTTTACGTTTACAGGATTACTCATTTGTATGAATGTCAACACTTATTAATCCTCTTCCAAATGATATTGTTTGTTTACCTCTGTAGCATTCCGCTACTTGGAAATAAATCAGTCATCCTTATAATGTCAAAGAGAGAATTTCGTACGATTTTCTTTTACGAGTTTAAACTCGGCCGAAGCGGAGCCCAAACGGCTAGAAACATTAACCAAGTCTGGGGCGAGGGTTGTGTTAATGAATGCACTGTGCAAAGGTGGTTTAAAAAATTTCGGGAGTGAGATTTCAGCCTTGAAGATGAAGAAGGTCGTGGAAGGCCTTCCTCTCTTAATGATGATGTTCTGCGATCAGTGGTGGAAGAAAACCCCAAAACAACTGTTCGAGAACTTGCAGAGCAACTCAAAGTCAGTAAAACGACCGTCGCTGACCACCTCAAGGCGATTGGAAAAGTGAAAAAACTCGAAAATTGGGTTCCACACTCATTAAACGATCGCCAAAAAAATCAGCGCTTTGATGTTTGTGCATCACTTCTTTGTCGAAACAAAAATGACCCATTTCTGGCCAGAATTGTTACATGTGACGAAAAGTGGATTCTCTACGATAACACTAGACGTTCTGGACAGTGGCTCGACAAAGGAGAAGCTCCAATACATTTTCCAAAGCCCCCAACTCATCAAAAAAAGGTAATGGTTACGGTATGGTGGGCTTCATTTGGTTTAATACACTACAGCTTCTTAAATCCTGGCGAAACCATCAATGCTGAATCATACTGTAACCAAATTAATACCATGCATCAGAAATTGGCAGTAATGAAGCCCTCTTTGGTCAATCGGAAAGGGCCCATTTTGTTGCATGACAACGCTCGACCACATTTGTCACGTGTAACGTCACAAAAATTATTGGAGCTTGGCTATGAAACTTTGCCTCACCCACCCTACTCTCCGGACCTCTCGTCTACTGACTACCATTTTTTTAGACACCTGGACCACTACTTACAACACATAATATTCAAAAATCAAACGGAACTGGAAAATGCATTTATTGACTTTATCAATTCTAAAAATTCTGAATTCTACTCAGACGGAATTAATAAGTTACCAACACGTTGGGAGAAATGTATTGAGAGTGTGGGAAATTATTTTGATTAAAGAACATTGCTTTAAAGTAACTAGTTTCTTTTTTTTTTGTTTAATACCAAAATCCTGCATTATTTTCCGGACAACCCAATATATATTTTTGTAACAAAAAAGGTTAGGCATTTCACTTTGATTCAGTGTTATGTCATTTATCCTTTTTTCCGTTTTTTTGTTGTATGTTTTATATTTTTTAAAATTTACCTTTATTATTATGTATGATAATTTTACTTTGTTCATTCGTTTTATTTTATTTTGCTTTGTTCCTTTACTTATCTATTTTTATTTTCTATAAATTAATTAATTTTATTTTATATGCATTATATGTTTTACGTTTATTTTGCTTGTTTTTTACGCGTATATTTCTTTGAGTATGTTTCTGTTTTTTAAGAAATGCAAACCTTTTATTTAGACATGTAGACTCGTCGCTTAGGATAGCTTTTGGGCCTATTTGGGAGGTTGAATTCTTCTCTGGCTTTTTGTAAAAGTTGACATTCAGTTAATCTATGTTCTACAACAGAGATACGTTGCATGTGTTACATTGTGGAGGTGTTTCTCTGTTCATAAGGTGGCCATGTTTGTCTGGTTTGTCCGATCCGTAGCCTGGTTAGAATAACTTCTTGTCTAAACGAAATCCAATACCTGACAGGATCTTTGATGTTTCGTATTTTACTGTCTATGTTGTGCCACGCTTGTTCCCAATCTATCCATATTTTATGTTTTAGGTGAATCCTCACGTGGGGTCGATTACTTGTGTTGTTGCTTTTTTTGGTGCTTGAATGTCCGCTTGTGCATTGCTTTGAATACATATAAGGATTGACTATTTTGATATTTCAATTTTAGGATTTGTGAGGATGTCCTGGATAAGTGAGTTTTAAGTGAAGACATGTTTTATGTCCAATAGTGCAGACAAGGAATTGCTGGAAGTAACTCTCATTTTTGTTTTGCCTGTAAGGATGATTTGGAGTTCGTTCATTGTTAATAATTCTGTCGTAAAGTTTTTACATATTGATGGAAGTTTAAATTTGAATATTTGATTCGAACCGCGGCTCTTCGGTCTATATACATGGTAAAATTGCCCATATAATCCTCTTCGGAATGGAATTTCAAAAAATCCTTTCTTTAAAAATTTTTTTTATTATTATTTAAAAAAAATGTAATTTAAAAGGTAGTGAGCCGTTGTCGGGCTATTTCACCTTAATTCAGTACATCATTTATTTCTTTGTCTGTTTTGTTTATTGTTTTTCATTTTATTTTAGTATTACTGCAGGATAATTTTTCTTTGTTTATTTGTTTAATTTTATTTTCTTTATTCCTTTACATATTTTTATTCACTTGTTTATTTATATATTTTTTAAATTAATTAATTTATTTTATTTTAAATACACGTATGCTTATATGTACTTTTATATTTCTATGATTATGGTTGTATTTTTTAGAAATGCATGTCGATTTGTTCCTTCTCGATCTCTTTCCGGCTTTAGGCAAAAAAAAAATCCTGTCTTAGCGGCTATCCATGTCATTTATAGGAATGCATTGTCGAAATTGAATTACAGCCCTTCAGATTAAGCGGTTAGGTCTGTGCGTTATCTGTCAGTCAGTCACTGTGTTATACATATAGATTTTTGAATTGCCATGACATGTACATTTCATACGGCATCGCCTTTCACAGACCATTCAATTAGGCTAATGTTCATGCGGTACATGCGTAAACTTCATCAGGAAGAGGAATGTTTAAAGACCGTTCAAAAGGCTCATGGTGTGTAAACAACAATATGACCTCATCGTTTAGGAACAAAAGACCTCTCATTAGGCTTATTTTCAAACGGTTCATGTGCGGACTTGATCAATAATGTATGCATCAATGCATCAATAGTGACTGTTCACGATCTCTAAATAATCATTAACTAACAGTCACTAAACACCACGCACACAAAATTCAGAAAGTTTCTTTGTATTGGCAGGTTAACTTGTTTTCATCCTCTATGCATCTTCCTCCGTTAGTCGGAATGTCCTTAATCAAGGGAAACCTTTTGCTATCGTACAGTTCACACTCCGGGATGATGTGCGTTCAGGTCTGTTCCCCACCTCCACAAGGACAACATTTCAGTAGGCTCATTTTCATATGGGTCGTGTGCGAACTTCACTTATGTAACGTCACCGTCTAAAGACTGAATAAAAGTCTCTTGACGAGTAAACAACAATATGGCCTTATAGTTTAAGGACCGTACAAATAGGGACAAGTTTTAAATAGTTTTAAGTGAAATTTTAGAACAGGCATGATTGATTTATATACTTCATAACGTTTATGACGTCACCGTTTAAAAGACCTTTCAGTAGGCTCATTTTCGTCGGTTCATGTGCGAACTTCATCAACAATGTTACGTCACTGTCTAAAGACCGTTCAAAAGGGTCGTGTCCATGCGGTACATGACGTTTGAATTTCCTCAGCAGTATGACGTCAATGTTTAAATACCGTTGAAATAGGCCCATGTACTGTCATGTCGTTAATGTTAGGTTTAGGTGTTTTTTAATGGTGTAATGTCAGGGTTGTCAAACTGTCCGCCCATCCTCGCCTAGTTTCCACCTTTTTCTTCTTTCCATCTCCATCCGTCCATGTACGAATTCCGTCCCGAGGACTTCCCACCTCCGTTAATCCGCATATTATCGGCTGGAGGGGGTTGATCGATAAGGGAAAGGATAGATGGCAGGGCGCCGGCTGCGTTGTCCCTCCTCTCGTCCAGTCACCAGTGTAACCGCGGCCAGGGTGCAGTCAACATGCCCCAGACACCCAAGTGCCTCCTCCCCCCGACACTCGGATAAAACGAGATGGATTACAACAAAGGTTCTTGTTTTTTACTTTTTCTCTTTTTTCTTTTTCCATACATTTCTCTCCCAATAAAAATGGTTACACTCTTTCACAAGCCTGCCGCGTTGGGGAAAAAAGACAATTGAACTTTCTTTCATCGTTGTTGATCGTCAATCAAATAATAAAACGGTCAAAATGGTCAAAACGGTCGATGATTTTAACGACTAAATAAGTGAAACGAAAATAGAATTGGCTACGATCCAGGTTGATTAAGAGCAAACTTTGCTCTTTTTGACTTACGTCAAATTAACAGTTGTCATGTTCAAGGGCGAAATAATCACCTCTGTTCATTTCAATCGTAAGAATCGCACGTGATAATTGCTCGGAATGTCGACCCGTGGATAGCTGCAAATTTGGAACAGTTCTGGACAAACTGTTTTAAAATTTCTTCAATTTTAATGGACTTGAATAGATGCTTTATTAATCTTTCTAATTTCCTGGGTCGTTTACAAGTACCGTTGAGGGATGATCATGATCAAGGTTGATCATGGACTTGTTTCTGTGCAAACTGTTATGCTCATACGTGCCTCTCTATAATATGAAAAACGAATTGGCTGAAGTGTGTGAGAGAGGCAAGGACCTATACGATTTTAATGCTGTAGAGTGAGAAAAATATAGGGAGAGTGTTTTAATAGATTTTGTCAGTTCTCAGTTGAACTTTAAGAAACAATGTCATATTATACGTTGTTGGAAAGAGGAACAGATTTTCTACAAAATAAGCATAGTATATAAACAATTGCTATCAGTACTTATTTTAATCCGTAGGTTAGCTACTTAGTTTATTGTTTTGTTAAATTCTGAAAGATTTAAAATGTAAAAACAGATTAATATTCCTGAAGTTGTGGAAGTTTTTTTTTTTTTTAATTATAATATCTCTTTGGCCGTAACTAGAGAAATGAGTAGCTCTTGAATTTGTTCTTTGCTGACGGACATGGCAGCGGTAAGACATTTTCAAACAACTGCTTGATACATTTCCGCAGACATTTGGGCAAAGTCCATCACTTGGACAGAAATAGCAGCATTTCTTCTCCCATATGGTCAGAGGTCATAAAATATTCGGGTTACATCGTCACACTGAACTGGTCACGTAAAATGAAACAGGCACTCCAAGAAACAGACATTTTCATCTGGTATGAATGATGATTACTCAAACTAAATTAGACGTTATTGATAGGACGTTTAGAGACTTTTTAATTACGTCGGGCATTTCCTAGGAAAGTTTTTACACTGGGTGGTGACTTTCGACAGGTTTTACCAGTCAGGAGGCAGGCAGGAAGCAAATTTATCAAGCTTAAAAACTAGTTTGTTCTGCAATTCATATCATCCAATAATATCCAGTAAAAAACTTGAAATACCCCAGGAATGTTTCCTATTATTTAAGCGTTTTACCCATTGGATTTATCTTAGGAACAAAGAATTATCAAAAGAGCAATTAGAAAAGATGAAGTTTAAAAAAATCAATCATCTTTGTGTTCCCGTTTGATTGTAAGAAAATTTAATATGACAATACTATGAAAAAGTACTTCCTAGTAGGAATGAATGTTGCTGTCTATAAAACAGCCAAGTTTTGCTAACATATATTTTTCTTTTTTATTGTAAAAAAATAATATAAGAATAAAATTGACATGAAAAACATGTGAGAAGAAATTATTAAGTGGTAGGCCTCATTTTGAAAAATGAATATGACCACTTTTCAATTTCAGTCGAAGGGGAGGATTATCTGGGATAGTAGTGGAATTGATCTGACGGACCAAGGCATTGGGATGTGTGGAAAGGGATCATCCATCAAGCTTTTCGTTCCTTCTGGAAGAAAGGGAATATTAAGGTCTCGGTGTAGGGTGAGGTTTGTTATTTAATAAGTAGCTTTCAATTAATTAAGATTTTTAATTGAGATAAATAAATCAGTGTCACGAGAGGCATTTGAACCCACGACCTTCGGCTAGCAACACCACTGTTTTACCACTTGAGCTATCGTGGATCGAAGCACATTTTTCAAATGTCGTGTAATCTATTTGATTTTCGGCGATAAATAACGAGTGGTTCGAAATCACGATAGCTCAATTGGTAGAGCAGCGGCTTGTCTAGCCGAGGGTCGTGGGTTCGAATCTCGCTCGTGATACTGACTGTTTTATCCCAACTAAAAACGTTAATTTTATTGAAAGATATTAATTGGTCAAGCAGACCACGAAAACTTAATAATAACTTAAATAATAAACTTAATAAGTAGGGTTACAATTTTTCTTAGGGCATGATTGGAATCTTTGGATGCGTCGAGAGTTGGAATGTGGAGTCTGAACTGAGCAAAAATTTTCATGCTCGCCTTGCTTGGTTAATTGTCGGTTTTCTCGTCCTCTTCAAAGTGCCAATTCGTGAAGCAGCCGAACTCAAAGCATCTTCACATTTGGCAATCAACTGTTATTAAATATTTCTATTTACTGTTATTTATTTTTTAATAGTAATCGATTGGGGCGTCAGTGGCTGCAAGGTTTTGTCTTTGACACGGCGTTCATCACTAGGTAAAGGTCCCGGGTTCGAATCCAGCGGCCCTGCATTCGAACCCAACATACTTACAAATGGGCTTTTTTTCAAAAACACCGGCGCTCTGAAGGTTTATACGACCTCTGCTGTTGGGGGAAAAAAAGATTCCTAACTAGTATAGATGAATTAATGACATAACAACCCTTAGTGTTCCTCGATTTAAACGAAAAATTTAGAACGCTTCTCTTCCAAATTATAAAAATCGAAACAAAGTTTTCGATGTATCGAAACGAAATATACTTCTACTAGGTGGTTACAAAAGTCTTTGTATAAATTGAGTTTTATTTAAATGTCAGTATGAAATGTAAACATGAAAATTATTCTTCAAAATATAGTAGGCCGTCATTATCAACTATTTAATCCATCTTTCTGCCAGAAGTTGGTGATACTAATCCTTGATTTTCGAGGAGAAGAATTCATGCGCCATTGTCTGGAAAAGACCGTAGTCAGACGGTGCGACGTCAGGGTTATAAGGAGGGTGGGGCTAGATGTAAACACCACTTCATTTCTGAAACTTTTTCTTTGGCTAAACGGGAACGACGTGCAGGAGCGTTGTCTTGCTGAAATATCGCCCCTAGCAAAGCAGGGCACTTCTCTGTTAAAAGCCCATATACTCTTTCGTGTTGTTCACGGTAAAGCTCTGCATCAATAGCACAGCAGGGTTTACAGTTCATAGTTCAGTACGCCCTCATAATTCCACTAAACACAAATCATAATAGTAAAGCAAAGAGATCAGGGATGAAGCGACGCAGGTGAAAAAACCAACTTGTTTTACTACTGTCGAGCTTTCAGCTGTATTTGAAGCCTTCCTAAGGCCTGTATTTATTACTATCAGTGCTTCAGTACAGATACATATATTAAAAATATGTAAATGGTAATTCAACAACTTACTTTCAAAACTGTTAAAAACATTACAATTACTCCGGGCATGTGGTCCTGATAACTCAACCCAGACCACTGGGAGAGATAATAACACTGCTTTTGCTCAAGGGATGAAATGATACACAAGGCGATGTCATTGATGGATTGGAGAATATAGGGACCTAAATCCAAACTAGTGACTCGGAATAGTTTCTTGGGATCCAATGATAGAGTACAAAGGCTGTAATAGTAGTTCCTCGAGAATTTTATTCATTACACAACGGATAATTGTTGGAATATTTATTTTATGTTTTTCATGCGTGTTAGAAAGAAGACAGATTCGCAGCGCCGGCTATAACCTAACTGTTTGCCGGAAAAAAAAGCTAATGAAGTTTAGCGTTTCGCGCATCGGAACTGTTTTTGTTTAAAACTTTTTTTAAGTATGAAAAGCGATGACACGACCATTTTTCCTACCGTTTTCCTTATCAATCTTATAAATTCGGAGCGTCGCACGTAATAGCATTATGCAATTGCACTGCCGGGTTCCCGAAAAAAAGCGAATCTCGCCGCCCCCTTTGTCAGGCTCGGATGGCCCCGGTTATGGAATTCCGGTCACGTCCGCTTCCTCAGTGAAAGTGGGCTGTTTCTCTCAGTTAAACGAAAGCCAAAAACAAATATTTGACTTGGATTTTTTGGGCGAAGGGGGATTTCATGTCTGCAGAATGAAATTTAGTTCGGCCTAACTTGATGACATTTGACATTTACCAAATGCCATGGGATCTGCATGAATGCGATATTACCTCGCACAACAAAAAACAAAGTTTCGATCCTTCACGAACATCGACCCGTTTCAAATTTACAGTAGATTTTGTCACGTAACAACGTGAATTATTTGTATTTGGCGATTCGTTTGTTTCTCTTCTGAATCATTTAGGCTGAAAATAGATGTCATTAACAGAAGAACATTTAAATTTTTTACGATATCAAAACAACCCCCTTTTTACCCAGAAATTGGGTTCTTTGTTTTCAATTAAAATATAATAGGCAGATCGAATCCGAGAAATGGAAATTATAGCCTCATATAATCAAATTACACTTCCACCTTAGTTGATAATATTAATTCGACGATATAATCGAATGTATTGATATGAAAATCGATAGATCGTGTGTGGATCTTTACAATTGGTAGCTTTTATCCTACTCTTTTTACGACTGTATCATTTTAGAATTGATATGTATAATCGATTTTTGTATACAATTAATAATAATCGGTAATTGTAATCCATGTTTAAAACCGATTTTTGCTGAATCGATGTTTAAAATCGATCTTTTTGTGTACGCATATATTCAAAACGGATACGGTAGAGTATCGGTATTTATAATCGATGTTATAGTGTATATGTACTCAGAATATATTTTAGGTTGAATCGATATGTGTCATCATTGTTGTACATTGCATTATAACTGAGGGAGTAGTTCGTAGAAGGGAACTTATTTATATAACTTACAATATTTACAATCGATGGTCTAGTTCATTCATAATAGATGATATATGGTATATATTTTTATAGTCGATATCTTTGTGTAAGCATATATTCAAAATGGATATAATGTATCGATATTTATAATCAATGTTGTAGTGCATATATGTTCAGAATGTATTTTAGGGTGAATTGATAAGTATATTCAATATTTCTGTGGGATAGCTGAAGGAGTAATTCGAATGGATGTTATGTTTATCAAAAATCGATGTTATTGCGTATACATTTTTATAACCGATGTTTTATTGTTTAAACCTACAGTCGATAGTGTAGTTAATAATAGATTTTTATGACTTATAGATTTTTTAATCTGTGTTATGTTTAGTGAATAAATGCGAGTTAGTGAAGTGATAATTTATTTATATTTCTGGATAACGATGTTTTTAGGTCAATTTTACCTAGGTATCCATCCAACTTTAACCTAAATACTTTTTGTTTAACCTATTTAACCATCCCTATTATAAACCATTCTAACTAACCGGTTGGCGTCATTTATCACTTATTGATTTCACTTTGAGCTGGGTGGGCTTAAAATCACGCAAGTCCTTGGCCTGAAAAAAAGTCCGTACTTTCAGTTTATAAATGTATTCTCTTTCGGTTAGGCATTTGATTTTTGTTTTCTGAAATCTAAATGAAGACGCAAAAATGGCAAATTCTCGCCTTGTCATTTGTAGGTTTTCACATGTGAAGCCGTTTTTTGCCCAATTAGCCGGAAATAGAATGTAAAATAAGTCATCGGGGTCCGCCCATTCTTGCTCCTTTTCCTCCTATGTTACTTTGTTTCAACATTTGCTTTTAGTGTTCAGTTCGTACAATTGGTTTTAGAGAGAATAAAATAAAAACGATCGTATTTTAATATATTTTGTAATTTTTATTTTCCTGGTGGCCAATTTGTTCGTTGAATATGTGGTCTTTTACTGGAGCACTTCTTCTGAGGAAGTAAAAACGTAGGATTATATGTCCAAAGTAAGTCGATTTATTTGATCCGGTTTGTAAAATTGCAATATGTCGCATAAGGTTCAATCTGAATAAATATCAGCTGAAAAACAGAAACAATTTGCACACCGTAGCTGCGAACGGTCGAAAAGCTGAAAAAGCACAAAGGGTTGAAAGAAGGGGAGTTATAAATCGATAAGAACGAAGGTCAGGGAATTCCAACGGGGGTCTCCCATGGATACGAGGGTACACACGGAATCGAGGACGGTGGCTTACACCTCAGTCTCTCACCCTTCTACGAATATGTATATGCACAACTACACGATCAAAGATGGTGATTACACGAAGGCGATTTACACGATGATCAAGGAGCAGCGGTTCAACGACGCGGTCATGATCCTCAGGAAGCAGTTGGACAACAACGAAAACTCGAGGGCTTGCCTCTCCCTCCTCGCCTACTGTTACTTCAACACGCAGGATTTCATCAACTCGGCCGAGTATTACGAGAGGTTGGCCAAGTTGGTCCCGAACGAGACGGACTACAAGCTGCACCACGCGCAGGCTCTCTACCAGGCCTGCTTATACGAGAAGGCAATGAAGGTGCTCAGCACCATCACGGACCAGAGTTATCACAACAAGGTGACAAAGCTAAAGGCGGCGATCAAGTACGGCGAGGAAGATTTGATAAGTGCACGGGCTCTGTTGGAAAACAGTGCCGACGATGAGCCGGAAACGGAGATAAACCACGCTTGCATATTGTACAAGGAAGAGCGATACCAGGAAGCCCTGCCTCGGTTCAGCACAGCACTCCTCACTCAAGGCTACGACCCACATTTGTCGTACAGCCTCGCTTTGTGCTACTACAAGATCAAGGATTATTCGCAGGCTGTAAAATATATAGCGGAGATCATGGAAAGAGGAATCAGGGAACACCCGGAGCTCGGGGTTGGCATGGCGACGGAAGGTATAGAGTTCAGGAGCGTCGGCAATACGATGGTCCTACACGAGACGGCCCTCATCGAGGCTTTCAATCTGAAAGCTGCTTTGGAGTTCAAGCTGGGCAACCTTGAAGCGGCCCGAGAAGCGTTGACAGACATGCCACCCAGGTCTGAAGAAGAGCTGGACGCAGTCACCCTCCACAACCAGGCCCTCATGAACATGGAGATGCGGCCCACGGAGGGTTTCGAGAAGCTGCAGTTCCTCCTCCAGCAGAACCCATTCCCGCCCGAAACCCTCGGCAACCTGCTCATACTTTACTGTAAATACGGATACTTCAACTTGGCCGCCGATGTGATAGCTGAAAACCAGCACCTGACCCAGAAGTACCTCTCTCAGTACCTGTACAGTTTCATCGACGCGCTCATAACCCAGCAGACGTCGCCGGACGACGCGTACAAGAAGTTCGAGGAGATCGCCGTCCGCCACACTGAGAGCCTGAGGAAGGCGACGAAACGGGTACAAGAGGCGCGCAACTCCCAGGACGACGCCGCCGCCAAACGAGCAGTTGCGGACTACGAGGAGACACTCGACAGTTACATCCCCGTCCTCATGGCCCAGGCGAAAATATACTGGGATCTGGAACAGTACCACCAGGTTGAGTCCATATTCCAGAAGTCTGTAGAATTCTGCAACGAGAACGACACATGGCGTCTCCAGGTGGCCAATGTGCTCTTCATCCAGGACAACAAATACAAAGAGGCCATCGGCTTCTACGAGCCCATAGTGAAAAAGTCATACGCTAATCTTTTGAACGTGAGCCCAGTCGTGCTGGCCAACCTGTGCGTCTCCTACATAATGTCCGCGATGAACGAGGAGGCCGAGGAGCTGATGAGGAAGATCGAGAAGGAAGAAGAACGCCTTCATTACGAAGAGCCGGACAAGAAGGTCTTCCACTTGTCCATTGTGAATCTCATCATCGGGACCCTCTACTGCGCGAAGGGCAATTACGAATTCGGCATTTCCCGTCTCATCAGAAGCCTCGAGCCGTACAACAAGAAGCTCTCGCCCGACACGTGGTACTACACAAAACGATGTGTACTCTCCCTCATCGAAAACATGGCCAAGAGGATCATATTCCCGACCGATTCGTTCTTTCAGGACTGTCTGGACTTCCTGGACAACTGCGAAGTGTTCGGAAAAGACGTGAAGACGTCAGTCGAGAATCCGCTGGAGGACGTGGCCATCCACGAAGGTCGAAACACGGTCGCGTACGAAAGCAGGCTTTTGAAAGAGTTGCTCGTCCGCGTCAATATTCCCAACGCGCTTCTCTAACCGAATAATCCACTAGTTTTTCCCCCAATTTCCAGACGTACGGACGGACGGCGTATGATCCATAAAAAACTGTTTTACCCTTGTCCACTTTTCTTTCAAATAAAATATGGCACTTAAGTTTAATAAAAACAAAACAAATAAAGTCATCCTGGATGGTGAGAGGTGGGAGGTAAGTTCAATACAAAATAATTTTAAAGGCACTGCATTTTTTAAAAACAATGTTTATATATGAACAGCTTGCACCATTTTTCATATGTTTTTCCTGAAGCAATCTTACAAATTTAAAATAGATGGTACTTTCAATACAAAGCCATATGCTTTCCTAGTTGGATATGCCCTATTCTCATTCTAGCAAAAGATAGCTTCTAACTCATTTATTTTGAAAAACAAATTATTTCTACAGTAGCTTAACATTTACACTAACATCACATCCCGTCGGCACAAAGGTTAAACTGACCTATTGGAAGGTGTTATTGCACTGAGCATTAATCTTGGGCTCAATAAAACTTGATACAAATAAATTAATATTAAGAAAATTATATAAATTACATGATACTGAAATCATTTGAATAATCAAAAACAGTTTTTGAACCTGCAAAACGTAAATTTCATCATGCTAAGACATCCTTAATTATGTTAAGGTTGTCTTTGGCAGTTTCTGACAAAACAAAAAAAAAAAAGCCATACCATTTCTATCTAGACTCTTATAATCATCCATAATAATTTCTAACAATTGTATACCAACTCAAGACTCCATGACCAATATAACCAACCCTAAACTGCTATCCATTGCTCAAGTAAGAGCGAACAGTACCAACCATGTTAATAATACATAATAATCTATAGATTATAACACCTCTAAACAGCAGAAGCAGAAATCATTCCAAGCAATTCTTTATCATCTTTATCCAGCATGTTGTATAATTACTTACAAACCCTCCAGTTCTTCTTACCAGTTTTAATAATAGTTTCAAACCACACCACAAAACTTAAAATAGTTACCTTAGACTTTCTCTACCCTATCATTTCTAGATGACGACTATCCAACCCTATTAATTTCTAACAAGTTTTCACTAACCAGAGCCATATTCCATGACTCTCCATCCAACACTATCCATTTGTAACAAGTTCTCGGTAAACAGATCTATACCTAGATTTCCATGACTTCATCCAATACTATCCATTTGTAACAAGTGCTCACTAAATAGAGCTATACCTAGACTTCCATCATCTAGCACTATCCATTTGTAACTAATGTTCACTAAACAGAGCCAACACTATCCATTTGTAATAAGTTCTCACTAAACAACACTATAGCTAGTCTTTTATGACTCTCCATTTGTAACAAGTCCTCGGTAAACAAC
>CM077110.1:17088301-17118550 GCA_039619505.1 Cimex hemipterus | reverse complement strand
ATGACTCTCCATCCAACACTATCCATTTGTAATAAGTTTTCACTAAACAGAGCCATAATGACTCCGTCCAACACTATCCATTTGTACATGAAACTAGAGTCAATCATTCACTTATAGGCAATCCATGAAATTTTTAAATAGTCGTCCTATATATTTTTCTTTGTCTGTTTCCAGAGGAGATTGCAAAAAGAGTTGATGTCATTGATTAAGGAGCCGCCACCAGGTGTTGTTGTAGACAGTGATCAGGGAGAAAATCTAAGCTTGTAAGTCCTCAAAATTAACTTGCCAAAGCCATCTGCTGATTTTTGTATTTTCCTAGATGGACTATAAACATGACAGGTGCCGAGGGCACGCTGTACGAAGGTGAGCGTTTCACGTTGCAGTTTAAGTTCTCACCCAAGTACCCGTTTGATTCGCCAGAGGTAGGTGGTTTTTTTTTTTTTTTTTTTTTGTGTCAAAACCTTGACAGATGCTATGGCACTAATTAATCTCCCCCAGGTGACTTTCATTGGGCCCAACATCCCAGTCCACCCGCACGTCTACAGCAACGGTCACATATGCCTTTCGATCCTCACCGACGACTGGTCACCGGCCCTGTCCGTGCAGACAGTCTGTCTGAGCATAGTCAGCATGCTGAGTAGTTGTAAAGAAAAGGTAAATTTGTACTGTTTATTGTATTTTCATATATTTTAAACTTTTTCCTTTTTTTGCTATTTAGAAGAGGCCTCCTGACAATTCATTTTATGTCAAGACTTGCAACAAAAATCCGAAGAAGACAAAATGGTGGTATCATGGTTAGTATAGTTTTTTTCTTTTTCTTTTTTAAATTTTTTATTTTAATTGGTTAATTATTTTGTAGATGATACAGTCTGATGTGACCCCATGATCTTCAATCCACGAAGTCACTCCCATCAGCTTCTCTCTTCTTTTTTTGTTTTTAATTATTTTTCTTTTTTAATTCTTATTCAAAGGGCGTTTTCTTTTTTCTCCCCCACCCTAACTCCCCTGTTAATGAATTCCGTTTTATTTTGTTTTTCTTTCTATGTCATAGAAAAAAATAAAATATAAAATAGAAGCGCAGCTCAAAAAAAATAAAAAAATAAAATAAAAAATAAAAACCCACGATAGTTTAGAAAAATAATAATAATAATAATAAAAAAAGGTGTGACCTCTCCATGGAGGCAGCGAACAAACAGGCATGGCGAGTGTTGACAGCGAGCGAAATAAATTATTAAAAACATTAAAACTATTTTAATTTTTTGTTGTTTGTATATAATTTTTTTTTTTTTTAAATTGGGGGACAATTTTTTTTTTCATTTTAGAAACATGAGAAAGGACTCCTTTAAAAAAACAAACAGAAAAAAGTGCAATTAAAAACAAAACTAATAGTTTAATTTTTCTATTGTTTAAAAATATATTCGAACAATTGCACTTATAATTTTTTTTGTGATTGCTTTGTACAAATAGGTATGATTGTCGACAATAGTGCAAATTATATATTGTCGGTTTGTAATTATTAAGGTATTTTTTTGTTATTTTTTTAATTTTCCTCTATTATTATTAGGAAAAAGAAAAAGAATTATTTGTCTTGTACAAAGGTGTTAATGTTCCATAATGTATTATACGATTATTTGTATTGAGTAGTGATAAAAACGAAAAATGATTTTTACAGATTGTGACATAGAAGGTAAGTATATACGTATAAACAAAGCTGTATAAATAAAAATTTTTCTGTTTTCCCCCCAAAGAGCAGAATTAAAGGTACTTTAAATTTTATTAAGATAAAAACTAACAATACCTTGTAATGTATATTGTAGTACTTTATTAGACTAACCAGGGGGAAAATATATAATTTTTCTGTTGGATTTAAAAAAAAAAAAATAAAATGAAAAGAACAAAACGTCCATACATTAAACTGCTTAGTGTACACGAATTATATATTAAAGGAAGAAGAAAAAAAATGTTTTTCTTTTTTTAGTTCAAACTGTACATTCAAAAATGATCAACACCTGTGGTCTTAGGTAATCGGTAGAGATGAAGATGCCGGTTTAACATTTTCAAGAAATAAAAGAAATATACAAAATCCTGTATTGTTGATTTTTTAAAAAATTATATACTCATATATTTTTTTAAATTAATAGTTGCTGTTTGGCGTTTATCAGTGATGGTCAACGTGTGTTTGAACTGCTCCAAAAAATTGGTGACGATAAAACGAGATTTAATTTAACACCTCACAATGATGTCTTATCGTACTTTATAACAAAAATATGGCTACCATCGCAGTATAGGGATTTTTTTGTGCTCCATGGTAAATTTATTTAATTAACAATGAAATATAAATTTCTTTTGCACATTTTAAAAAAAATAAAAAGTAAAAATAAGAATAAGAAAATATAATTATTAAAATTAATTTATCACGATTTTCATTATAAATACATGAGTAATAAATTAATTTAGGTCAACTCTCCGCAATTGATTATCGTCACTTTTTCCGTAGGTTTGCCTGACTTTGTGCCGACGGCCTAAAACAAAAATTTTTTTTTTAGTTATCTAGTTTTATGAGAATATGTGTTGAAGTTTACCTCGATGAGTTTGAGTACTTCAAGTCCGCGTATCACCTGTCCGAATACGACGTGCTTCCCATTGAGCCAAGTGGCGGGGCCGAAGCAGAGAAAGAACTGTGATCCGTTTGTGTTCTTGCCGGAGTTGGCCATCGAAAGTACACCGGCCTGGTTGTGCGTCAACTGGAAGTTCTCGTCTTCAAATTTATTACCGTAAATCGACTTGCCGCCTGTGCCGTCGTGGTTTGTAAAATCGCCACCTTGGGCCATCTACATTAATTACAAAATTAATTTACATTTTAGAGTTTTTTTTTTGCATAAAGTGACCAGCTCAGGACTTACGAATTCAGGGATGATCCTGTGGAATATTGAATTCTGATAGCCGTAGCCTTTCTCGTGGGTACATAGCGCTCGAAAGTTTTCCGCCGTTTTTGGTGCTATGTCTTTCCTCAGAAGAATGATCACACGCCCGACTCTCTTTGCTCCAATAGAGATGTCAAAGTAAACTTCAGGGTTCCTGTTCTTCTGCTTTTCCTCAACCTACAAAAGAATTCGTAAATAAGAAAGTTATTAATAAGAAGAATTAATAAGATATCAAGTTAATAAGAATATAATTTATAATTAAAATCCTTACATCCTCTTTGGACGTCTTTTCGTTGACTTCAAGCGTCTCCCCGGCATGCTCTTGAAGCCAACTATCTTCCGACCATACCGGCCGGGAAGAGCCTTCCTTTATCTTTTGAGGTTTGGCCAGGTTGACTCTGATCGTCCTGCCAAACAGCTCTGAATCGTTCTAAAAAATTAAACAATATCAAGATACTTCTTAACATATAATGAAACAGTGTTGCAACCTCCCAGCACACTACCAAAACTTTGCATACCAATAAAAACACAAATTATTAAAACGTGCATAATTTTTTCTAGGAAATTTTTTTAAAATTTTATTGCCATTTTAATAAACTAAAATAATTTAAAATTCCATGGTATCAATTAAATATAAGTGACATAACAGATTGGTACCCTTCTCAGATTCAACTCTGTATGACTGTCATTTTACTTTTTAGGATTTTATCATGATCATAAATAACATTAGAATTTGAACATACCATGTTATCGATTGCTGCCGCCGCATCCTCAGAAAATTCAAATTCGATGAAAGCGAAGCCCCTGTGCTTCTCAGTCTGGTAATCTAGCGGTACCTGGATGTCCAAGATCTCACCGAAGGCTAGGAAAGCCGACTTGAGCACCTTCTCGTCCACCTCTTCCGCGAGACCTCCTGAAAATAGGCCTGTAATACCACCGAAGAACGCAAATTAAATTGAAAAACTCACCGACATAAATTGTCCTTTTTGAAGATGTGTTTGACATTTTTGTTTATTATTAACCTTCCTTGACACGCCGTTACCTTCTTCGACTGTTATCCCAAGAAGGGAAGTATAAAATTTACAAGATTACTAAAAAGGAAAAGTAATAATTAAAAAAAAGTCAAAATCCAACAAATTTTCATGTAAAATTTTAAGTTTTTACAAATTATTTTAATATTTAGTTGTGAAATTTTGTTATAGTTTGTTCACAGGATACAAGACACTTGTAACATTTTCTAAGGCAAGGATTGTTTTAACAAATTTTAGACGGTTTTTTCCAAGCAAATTTAGAGTACTGATCGTGGGCTGCCTGGAGTAAAAGAAAATGTAACGCTCTTACCGGCATAAATTCTTCTGTAGAAGACGTGCTCGTAAATTTGTTTACTATCAATCCCGTATCTTCTTCGACTGTTACCCTATCAAGGATAGCAATTAAGCAACTAGTACATTAAAAAGTAAAAATAAGATTAATTAACTTTTATAAATCAAAACGGCCAATAATTGTAGTAAAAATGAATGTTTTTTAATTGCATTGCATTTTTAAACAGTACGGACGAGAATGTACAAGAGTGCATCTTCATTTAAAATTATACTTCACTCAATTTCTAAACTGAAAAAGCAATTTATAAAAATAAGACGATAAATGATAAAATACAAGTGTTTAATTTAATTTATATTTTAATTGATAATTTTAATTAAATATTAGTATTGTTTGATATTTGTAACTGATAAATCTTCCTGAATTTATAACTTTTCTTTACTGTTACCTTCGTCAAAGGTGAGAACCCGGGAAATTCACTTATTAGCTGACACACTAGAGATAAGTATTCATTTGTTGGCGGAAATAAAGATGATTCTTGTAAAACTGTAAGTTTAAAAAGATAAATTAATATATTTTACCTTAATGTACGCGATTCAGTTTGGTATCGCTAAAGGTCGCCAGTGGATGAACGAGAAAAAAAAAGCGAGGCCAGCGTATCCAAGAACTTAAGCCGTCGGTTCTTTTATCGTTTGACTTTGTTGTTGTGTAAGGAAAAATTATAGCGAAATTACGCGGACCTATGATCACGATTCGGCGAGGCTGTCATGTTTGGTTCTGTTTAAGTCTCATTAGCTTTAAACAATCTCCTATAAAGTACAAATTTTCAATTCGTGGTTTCGTCTCATGATCATTATTGATAATGTTAGTTGATCCAAGCCGTCATTTGAGTAACAAATTTTAATCATTTAAAAGTATCGTCTTGTAGGGATGAGGAGAATGTCGATTCATGGGGCATCATCGAGCTGCAGGGCGAGCTTGAATCGCGGATCAATAAGAGTATGCTCAACCAATTTGTAGGTGATCTGCATTTCAGCGTACAAGTACGAACGATTCATTCAATTTGTTGTCATGTTTGTAGGACTAAATTTATTAAATGTATTTGTTTATTCTTTACATAGAACAACTCAGTGCCGGTGTTAATCATTGGGCACCACATCCTGTACGGAAGGTGTGTCAACATGGAAAAGCCGTACGCCGTACTGGAGAAGAGGCGTGCCAATGACTCCACTGAATATACAGTTAAGGCAGTCGTCAAGAAAAAGATTGTGTTTAAGATCAGGCCGAAGCCGATAATCGCTAATGTGACGAACCAGTAAACAAAAGGGAAAAAATGTGACCATCCATTTTTTTAAAAGGTATTTTTTCTCTTGTCACTTAAAATATTTAATCATAATGATATTTTGAGATCATGCTTTCATAGTGTTAACTTATAAAACATCCAGCTTTAATTTTTAGTCTAAATATATTTTATTTTTTTACTTATTTAAGTGTTATTTTGTTAAATGATCAATTTTGACAAATTACCTCCTGCCCTTTTGTCTTCGGAAGCAAGGCATTGCAGATGATTTTTCCTCCATACCCTTCATTGATTATATTAGGTAATGTTAAAAATATGTAACCACAAAATTTATTTATAATAACGATTAACAGTAAATTTTCATTTCTTCTAAGAATTGTGTTATTATAATAATGTAGGCGCAGACAGCTACAGCAACCTGTCTCAAATTTTTGTTAATTTAGGAATACAATTTTTCCTTACTTTTTTTGTTTTTTAATCTTACCGATGTCACCAATGAGTTGTTGAGGGAAAACAGCGACAGGGCCTTAAATTCAGGACAACGTTGAAGCCTCAAGTACAAGCAGAGAGTACGCTGTCGACAGATATTCTTTAATGCTATTGTTTAAAAATATATAAAAATACTATACCTTCTCCATCCTCGTCTCATGCAGTCTTTTCTGCAGCTTGTTCATGAATAATTCAACCTGAATGTAACATAACTTTATTGCATTCTGAATCGTTTTTATTTACCGATTCATACTTATTACAAACAATTTATTGATATTTAATAATTTATGATAATTTAAATTATTAATTTTAAAGCAGGGAACATACCAATGCAATGTTACCCGTCATGATTCGAAGCCATCCAATGCAAATACAATGTCCAATTTAGTATAAGACCCCCAAGCACATCTGCCTGATGCCATGCAACGCTACCCTACTTTATGTGATATGAACATGTTCCTCATTGTCAAGATTTTCATCATTCCTACCAATCATTAATCATCTCCCCAAATCCTCTCAAACCAGTAGTGCCAAATTTTAGACATCCCTATTGATCTTTATTTATCACCCAACAACTTCACAGACTGGTAGTGCTAATTCTTAATCATCCCTATTAATTATCACCACACAACCTCCCAAACCATCACTGCTCTTTCTTAATCATCTTACCCCCCTGAACCAACTCTAATCTTTCCTATTAATATTAAATCACCACTACCAATTCTTAATCACTTCTACCTAATCATTAATCTACACTACCTCCCAAACCATCAGTGCCCAATTCTTTATCATCTTACTCCGTGAATCATCACTACCAACTAAAACTTTTACTAACCATTTCTAATGTTCAATCATTTATTTCCATTCTCCTGAATCACCCCTTCTAATCCTTAACTATCACTTTCTTATTTATCCTTAGCCATTCCCTGTATGATCACTACCACCAACTCACCTATCCACCCCTGCCTACCAGACCTTGACAAAGGATAACAGGGGCAATCTACTCATCTCTTTGAACCGTGTGAGACTGATTTTGACCATTTTGTAACGCATTAGTTAACCAGCCATAACTGAAACAAATATCCAACAAAATACTCCACTACCGAAACGCGCGTTGTGTACCAAAACAGCGATGGTAGGCAGTCTAAAATTGCCCGTAAAAAAATTACCTGTTCTTTGAACTGCGTGTTTGGTGAGACGATAAGTTTTGTTATCCCCAAATTCCATAGGAAGTAAATTATGCGCATCACGAAGAAATAAACGTTTTCCATGGCTTTGGTCTTGTCGATGTCTTTCACGATGTGGAAGCCCCAGATGAGGCAGTTGATGTGGAAATAGATTAGTATGAAGAAAAGCTGAATCGTGAAACGCCTGTGGACGAATTGGGCAAGTTCTATGAGCCTCGTGTGCTTTCTGACGCTCGAGTTTAAATTCGCTACGTTCATACGTGACGTGATTTTCTGCAAAACGGCGTTGACGGCCTGAAGTATGTAGCAAAACTGTATGACGATGACAACCTGTACGACCTCCTGGGAGAGGAAGAGGATGCCGACGTACAGCTCGGCATACTCGATGCCCGTGCTGATGATGTGGCAAGGATGAAAGACGATCGGCCAGAGAGCGATGGCGGGCGTCAACTTGTGGTCGATTTTGGTCAAGATCGAGAGTTCGTTGAAGCTGATCGTCTTCATAGTTTTGACGTTCGTCATCGCAGTTATCGTGAATAGGATGACTTTTACGGAAATTATCGTCCTGAACCGCCAAGTCGAATACCATTCGTAACCGTCGACGATTATGAGGTAGAACGTCAACGCCAGACCATACACAACCTGCAGGCAGATAATGGCCATGTTGATGTAGAAGTATTCTTTCGAGAAGAACCTGAGGACCTTCGGGAAGAAGAACGTGTGGCATTTCGACCAGTTCGTCATTTTACCCAATTGTTCTTTTTACGCCTTAGCCCTCATTATTGATCAACTGTATCCCTGCCATCAGAAAATTATACTTTTTTTTCCACAAAAAAAGCTACTCCAATTTTTCTGATATCGACCATTAGAGGAACAATTTTGCTCCCCACCCACAATAATCACTACACAATGTAATACGATTCGTGTAATTATCGCAAAGGAAACAGCAATCTATTTGCAACTTTCGAAAATAAAAAACAGATTCCTTCGGTTATTTGGTATAAAAAACAGATTCCTTCGGCTATTTGGTATCACTTTAAGGCGCGTACACAGTAAGAAGCAACGCACGGTCGTCGAAGACAACCAACCACTTCGTTCGCCGTGATTTGGAAAGTA
Organism: Cimex hemipterus; assembly: GCA_039619505.1. Lineage (NCBI taxonomy): Eukaryota > Metazoa > Arthropoda > Insecta > Hemiptera > Cimicidae > Cimex > Cimex hemipterus. Next base: position 17,110,214 of record CM077110.1, on the reverse strand, counting down.
CGCTCTTTTGACGGTAGTATCATAATATAGATGTTTTCTGCAATTCCATATAAACAAATGAATCCCTTGGCCCCGATCCCTTCGTTTGATGAGGATAAGCCAAGGTGTATTGACAGCCAACGTTCGGCCTGATAAGTTGGTAGTCTTTGATGGCTGAGATTTACTTAGTGTGTACGCTCCTTAGAAGAATGATTGCTCTTCACAACTTGGTGCCCCTTATCAATAGGTTGCATCTATTAGAACATTGCTTCAAAAAACAAAGCTGTAATAAATACATCTACACCGAAAACGAATAACTAACCGTGTTGGCATGTACACTGTCGTCATTGAACGATTTGACCTACCACCCATGTCGCAATTGAACTCTTGCCAGTCCAAGCCATGCCAACTGTGACGTCTTGTAAAAATATGATCTATCAGTCATGCCGTCATTGAGTGATTGGCAGTCGACGCAATGCTCTCTATGATCATCTACCGATTTGATCTAGCCTTGACGTCATTGACCGATTGGACTTACAAGCCTGACGCCATTGAACGAATGGCATTCTTAGCCACTCTCGAATAATCTATAGGTTTACAGCTCTTGGCAATATTGGGACTGAGTCTAAGTTAAAAGAAATTCTAAACCAGGCCCATTACATCATTGGACTAATTTAATTTCCACGCCATTGTACAATAGGCAGTTTAAGACACGTTTCAAAGTCAAGATTTGACCTACAAGCCATGACGCCATTGATGAACAGTCTAAACCGCTTCATCGAGTTCGTTGACCTACCAGTTCTGACGACTCCACCGTACGATTGTCTAACAATATAAGCCACGTTTACTTTATCATCACCCGACAGCTGCCAATCCTCTTAACCACTATCTTTAAGCCACTTCCACTTTGATGTGACATAGGATAACAAATTTAAATGTGCCGTCACTCATCATTTGTCACTCCGAAATTTGTTTGTATGACCACGTGAGTCAATTAAGGAGAATATAAATTACTTTTGAGAGTAAGTAATCACAAAACTTAAGACACATATAAGTGACAAATGATAGTTAACATTAGAAGGTGAATAGGTACTAAATAAAATAAGTAATTTTGGGAAGAACAAAAGTTCTCACATAAATTTAGTGTATTTGTGCACATTAGTTATAATATTATGCATTTTTAGTTCATTTACTGAAGATATACCAGAAAAGTCGGAGCGTGAAGAAATACGCGAGCTCGACGAAACTGAGCACGCTGCAGCCTAGGAAAAAGGCGGCTGTACCACCTAGTGAAACTGTAATAGGAAACAAAAAGTTGGATATAAGCCGTGCTGAAAATACGACAGACAGATAATTTACCAAGGAGGTCTTCAAAGCCGAAAATGATGTCTCGCTTTTGCCTCGTCTTGCTGTAGTGCTCGATAGCCCATCTGTAACGGATGTTGGACGGTACGGGATAACTCCTGTATTAAATAGACTTGTATGTACTTTTTATTGTATTAGTACGTTTATACACATACATAGGGGCATCATTATGGTATCAACTGAACCGTTTCCTTTTTGTAAGGTGCCTAACTATTAAGGGTAGGCCCAGTATGACGCCAAGATGGCATGAATAATTAGTGTGTGTTTATTATGTTTATGTGTTATATGGATAGAATGTATTGTATGTGTACGACATTGTTACCATTGACGTTGGGCATCTTTGTCGATGTAGAAGGAAGTGTATTCGCACTGAAAGAGGCAGTTGCAGTGGATGCGCCGTCCGTCTTCCTTCCTTAGACGAACGATCCGTTCTTTGTACTTGGAAAGACAGGCCAGCCCTTTGACGTCGCACAGTTTCGCTCCGTCGCCCTTTATGTAGAAATACGGCATGCAGCCGCACAGTCCGACCGCCACCCTCCTCCTGCAGTTCATCATGCACAGGTTGTAGCTGTAAAACTTATCTCCTTCGAGGGGCTCGTCTACGAAGCGACACTGGCGCTGCATCGGGTCCAGCCTCCTCAGGTCCTCAGACGCGACCATCTCCTGGAAACGGAAAGACGTGTCCCTTTCCATGTTCTGAATCACAACGAAATACTTGTCGTTCACGTCCGGTATTTCATAAGGCGAATGTATGTAATACTAAACAGAAACAAAAATTAATGTACAATAATTAACATGTAATAATGCAATTATACTTTGACAATAGTCGGAAGATCTTCTATCCGAGCGTAACACAACGAATTCAAATAATTACAGACTGGAAGGTCCTTTTTATAAGTAACAACGGCTTGATCCCTAAAAAATGTCATACTCAAACTAAATGTGAAGAATCACAATATGTAAGTTGTAAAGAAACTATTCTATTCGATCTAATTGTCTTTGTACATGTTGAGAGAGTAGTTCGAGTTAGTCACACCCTCTTCGATGTCATTGGACAAATAAAATAAGCTCAGCGAGTCCAAATAAGACGTTAATGGACAAATGTCCTTCATCTACTTTAGCAACGTCCAGTTGTACCAAATTGGGCTACATTGTCGATGTTCAATTTGACGTCATTGAACACGTGACAAGGGGCTATGACACCATTGATTTGACCTACCATCAATTGAACGATTTATGGTTTAAGCCACACCCACAGTGATTTTATCGGATTATTGGACTTACCAACTGTGACGCCATCATAAGACTAACATTCTAGGCCACGCCCAATTTGACGTTACAGTTCTTGCGATCAACCTCTTCTCTACGCCAGATTGTTTAATTTCAAATGTTTTTCTCGTCGTTTAAAGTTCGTACTCACTTAAAATGCAGGAAACTCGAGACTATCGAGCTGTAACTATAGCAGTATCCCATTTCAGTCACGGTCGGTTCGAAAGAGATATTCTTGTAAATCGGATTGAATATATTCGAGTGGAAGATCATCTCGACCATCACCTAGGACAAAGCTAAGTATGAAACATTAATTAAGTATATAATAGATAAATCTACATTTCTCGCTATGTCGACAAGTTGCTCGCCGGTTAGGGAAGTAAATACTTCCGAATCTGTGAAGTTTTTGAAGCTGTCCATATTCGCCCAGGTCAGGTTGACGACGGAGTTCAAGAAGGCCTTGTATTTCTCGCCCTCTGTCGTGTTCGGGTCGATTCCCCATTTCCTGTATCGTGTTCATGTGTTAATTAATGAAAATTAATAAATAATTTATTCGACATTATACTCGTATATGTAATCGTCTGCGAGTGTATCGTTCAGCCGGTTCAAGAAGCAAGCCTTAAAAAACATAATTATGCTTTCTTTAATAAAGTGTTACAGCATTAATTAAAAAAAAGAAGAAAAAAAAACACTATGCGTTTACCGTGGAAGCGGGAAAGGTGAGATTCCAGTCCCTGAAGTCTTTTTCGAGGGATATGACTGTTGGGTTGGCGTTGTATCGGTTCCAAGAGTTCAGGATAAGCGACATCGCACCTCCTGTCGACAAGGCGACTATGACTATCCACATAATCCTGTAAAACAAAGTCATAGAAAAAAATACAGACAAACGCCAAAAACATCTCACTTTTCCAGGTAGTGTACTTTGGGCTTGATTAAATGTGGAATACCGTGCAGGGTCGTTTCATTCCCGAACTCCTGGATGTAATTTGCGATCTTTGATCTCCTGAAACGCCTCATGGTTCTTCTCGGCGACTATTGCTCGAAACCGAGGCTGCCAAACTAATCTAATCACCATCGACGATCTTTTTAACGTTCGACTTCCATTTAAAAATCAATATACAACCCTTTTAGATTGTTGATATATTTATCGACAACATTTTAATGGTTATACTGAATAAAGTAGTTCAACAAACTGTTGAGGAAATAAAAAAAAGGATTTTTAGTCCTTTCAAATTGTCCTTTACTATAATTCTCTTAATTGTACAGATGTATCGTTGGGATATAGTTAGAGGCACCTCCTTTTTCTTAATTTTCATCAATAAGCACATGTCTGTTGCAAGTACATTATATCATATGCATTGCATACCATTGTATACATGCAATGCATTATATCTCTTAATACTCCTGACCTGTAAACCCTTTGACTTGATGAAACGATTGACTGAGATTCTATTACGTCAAAGTGGGTGTGGCTGATTTGGTTTGTAAATTGTAAAAGAAATGACGTCGTAGTAAGTGTAAATGTTTCATCTTGTTCTTCGGCGTCAATGTGATAATACGATAGTCATTCCAAAACTCCAACGGTACGTGTTTATCATTGGTGAATGGTAATTCAATAGAGCCTCGTCTATTATAATTTTATTGTTTCGTAAAATAACGATTGAAGGCATGCCCACTTTCACGTTACGGGACAAGATCTACACCCACTTTTAGGTCATTAGACTGTAAATATCAGCGGGGATCTACGGCCACTCTTACTTCATTCGACGTAAGACAAAAGAGTGGAACACGCGCACTTCTAGGTCATTAGACTGAAAACAGTAGTGTGGTACCATGCTCATTTTTACCTCATAGAGGGATATACATAAGAGAAGCCAGCTTTCACGCCACGGGGCAGAAGCCACGTCCACTTTTATGCAATTGGCCCGATGGACAAGGATAAGCCACGCCCATTTTACGTCTTCATCTCATCCCATCCAACAGACAAGATTACTTTAACGTGTCGATGGATTAAACAAACAATTCATCATCTAGCTTAACCACACCCAAATTTGAAGCTTAACCCAGCAGTAAGAATTAATCTCTTTTTCATTTTTAACTACAGTTCGTTAATATCTAATTCGGTTAAAACGTTGGTTAGGGATGAAACTAAAGGTTTTACTTTTCGAATCTTGTAGTCAATGTGCATATAATGGGAGAAATATTTCTAGACTTGAAATAGTTGACTTTATCATATGTGAAAAAATCGATTCATCTGGTGTACATTTATTTTCACTAGCTTATAGAAGAAAAAAACTACAATTTGATTTATACAATTTGAAAATAGGTTTATTCAACATCTAGCTAGCCTTTCCCAATTATCCCAAGCGATGAACAAACTGAAGAATCAAGTCAATCAGAAGAATAGACATATATCGCAGAAAGTGAGATTTTGCTATTCGAGGAGCGGACATTTTTCATGTTTGAACTTTTCCAGATGCCGAAGGAGAAGGCGAACAAATATCCTACCAGTGGTAAAAAGAAAAGCCTATCTCCGAAGTCAAAGGCGAAGCAGATAGAGAAGGTTTGAAAGTTAAATCCGAAATTTGTTTTCGCTACGGATTTAATAAACGGAATTTTGTCAAGGCAGAACTTCGGAAGATTCGCCCGGGCTTTTGTACTGCTCAGGTCCAAAGAGAGATTGTCGGCTTCTAAGCGTCAGTCGAAGGCACCGGACGAGTCGAGCCCTTTGAGCAGCGTTCGCTCCGAATTGGTAATACAACAGTTAATTAAATCGCAATCGTCACTACATTGAAACGCGGCCGTAGGACCTGTCCGTAAAGTCTGGCAGGATCGAGAGAGACTTGCAAAAAGACTACACGAAGGTGGTGTCGTTCGATTCTCGGAAAAGCGGACATACCTTCAAATCGATCGAATTGCGCCATCATTGGTCGACGCCCCGTAACGTCAGAGAGTCGATGCCTATCTGTTACCGCTTTAAAAAGTGGCCTTATGTCTTAGGTAAGATTTCAATTGTAATCTGTAATTCCTGAGTATTCAGTTTGGTTCGTGGATTTTGGTCGGTTTCCATAATACTCTTTTTGGCGGTGCTTGAATGTTAAGAGCGATGTTCCTGCGGAGCGAATACTGCAGGAGCAATATTAACCTTCGTTTAAAGAAAAGGTGGCGTTAGGTATTGATTAGGACGATAGTATTAAGGCTGGCAACGTCAAGAAGATGTATACAACATCCAAGCTTGTTTGGAGTTCGCGTTAACAAAAGTAGCAAGTCAGTCAATTGAGTCAGTCGTTTTTCTAATGAACGAAAACTTCCACTGCGATGGCTATTGTCTAATGACGAAAAGGTGCCACTACTAACATGCCTCATTTTCTAATAACTGTATTGCGGTGGGCGTGGTTAGTTTTGTCTAATTACCTTAATTTCGCACTCCTTGAAGTATAACATTTGACATCATATGAAATACCAGTTAAGCCACGCCCATTTTTTAAAACCTAATTTGTCATACTATTTAAGTCATCAAATTTATATCATTTTACCATTCTAGTTAAGACACGCCCACTTAGACGCATACTAGCTCAAGAATCCAACTACGTGGATTGTTATTCGTGTCGACTAATGTGTTCAATAATACAATACACCTCTAGTATCATTTCCTGGGGCAATATAAATATGTATAATAAAAAAAAAAATGCTATTTCAATTTGTGGCAGACGTCGGTTAACGTGGTTGTCCACTATAATAAACTGTTTTCGTGTGATGGATTATTCTTTTGTGTGTTATTGTTTAAGTTGTAAAGGTTGTGGCAGGATTATTTGTTTGTTTTGTGTTATCTTGTAAGAAGGCAAACACTTTTTCATCCTCTTCCAAACAAAAGATCTGTTTACCCCAGTAGCATTTTCTCTAGTAGTCAGGCAGCACAAAAGTCCCTTGCTTCGTGAAGGTGAAGGCAAAGAGGGTTTGGTACTGCACGGATGCTCTGGCGGAAGTGAGCGAAACTAACGACCCCATTATGGGTATTCGGACCATAGAGGCAACGAAAAGGTTGAAATGTTGGCCAAAGAGGGAGCCAACGTGGGCTCTCTAGGTCCTGAACCGTACTCTGGCTTAGCATCCTGCCACAAAAGATGATACATCGTAAAATGGATCCTTAATGAGTCCGAACCCTAGGGAAACAATACCACAGGCATGGGACACGCGAAAAGACCGCAACCGAACCGAAAGATTCTGGTTGACTTCTGATAGGACACCTTAAACAGCATATGCATCGGATAGACGTTCATACGGAAAAAACTGCCAGGAAGAGGAGATCGCAGGACATATTTTGTTTTTTTGAAGGTCTATGTACGTGCAGATTCTTGGCATTAAAACGAAAAAGCCGCAAGCACGAATAGCCCTTTTATATATAAGCAAGTCTACCCGACAAGCTCTCGCCAATCACAATGGAGCACCGGAGCACCGAAAACGACAGTAAGACCACTTGCAGCATCCTGGATCTCGCCTTCTCAACACAGCCGACTTGGATATACTGACCAACTGCTGCACTAGGCTAATTGTTGCACAAGGGTCTCTTCAACCGCTGCGGAGTCAACCGACTTACGGCACACCCACACACAAACACACACACACACTGTCCCGGCTTCCATTCATCGTCACTACAAAACAACACTGGCCCTCGGACACCAAAAACTCCGTCACTCATGAGACATTAGCCTTGAAGACAAAAAAAGGTTGTGGCAGGATTATTTCCCTAGATGGTGATATTCTGCGAGCTTTGGTCTAAGAAAGCCCAGAAGAGTTCGAGAACGTGCAGAGTCTTTGACCGCCTTAAGGCAAAATCAGCCTTGTGACGTTTGCACAACACTCCTTTGCCGAAACAGAAACCTTTTTTGGGTAGAATTGTTACTTGTGATGAAAAGAATATCATCTACGATAACTGCAGACGTTCTGGACAGTGGCTGGAGAAAGGAGAAGTAGTACCAGATTTTCTAAAGCCCTCCTCGAAAAAAGTGATGGCGACTCTTCGGTGGGCTTCACTTCGTCTGATTTACTACAGCATCTTAAATCCTAAAATGTATTGATCGTTAAATTGAAGCGATGCACCAAAAATTGGCATTATTGACGCTATCGGTCAATTGCCAAAAGCAGATGTTACACGACAACGTTCAGCTTTACCTCTCTGGACTTGAGGCTCTGCCTCACCTTATTCTACAAACCTCTCCTACCGACTACCATTTTCCAGATACTTGGACAACGGTTTACATCGTAAAAAAATTTAAAAAATGCATTTACAGAATTGATGTAGTGTTCAATCTTCTTTAAGGCCTTTTCTAGGTGAAAGAAGATTTGAACTCTACATTGATTATCTGGAGGTCGATCTACAAACATCATTTTTACAGAATTAGTTAATAATAAAGGCTCAAGGGGGCGTCGTTGGCAGCAACGGTTTAATCGTTGACATGGTGTTCATCCTTGTAAGGTATAGGTCCCGGGTTCGAATCCAGCTGCCCTGCATGGTTACAATTGGGCCTTTTTCAAATACCTCGATGGTTGATACGACCTCTGCTGTTGCGAACCCTCATAAAACAAAAAAATTAAGACAAAATTTTATTTATGATTCGTGATGGAGAGTATTTTAATTAATAAAAAAATCAAAATCATTTATTTGTTTTTATTCTATAACCATAAACCTGCATTATTTTCCTGACAACCCAATATTTTCCCTATTTTCATTAATAAAGTTTGAGTAAAGCATGGTTCTCATGTGGGTTTAAGAAAATCAAATGTGTTAATAAAAATTTCAGCCCATATGTGAAATTTTTATTGAAAAATTCACTTTACTGTGTAGATAGTTTTTATTTATTTTTTGTAAAATTCGGTTTTTTCCCATCGTTCAAAATTCGATTTTTTCTTGCACAAGATGAGCGGCGTGACGGAGTACCAAACCTCAAGTTCATTTCAAGAGATGAGGCATTCGATCTCCTCCTATGACAGCGGCATGATCCGCACCCTCCTCAACAACGTAAAGTCGATGAAAGAAAGTAGTTCCATGGACTGGGCTGTGAGAAGGAAATCGACTACCTTCAAGGACCTTAAGGAAGGAAAAGAGAAGCATCTGGAGGAAAGCTTTGAAGTCCTGAGCCGTCAGAGGCATTCGAGGAAGAGCATCCTCCTGACTCCAAGCTTCTCGTTCCACGAGCACAAGCACATGAGAAAATTCCTATCGACGGATACAACGGGCACCTATTGCTTCGGTTAGTAAACACATTCAACATCAGTTGGACTGCAAAAGCACATTTGTTTTAATTATCATGTGATTTTAGTTAGAATTTGAAAAGCCTAGTTTTTGTTTTATATAAGAAGTAGTCGTAGATGCACAGATTATTTTGTAAATAGCTTAAGATTTCTAAAACAAAATAGCCGCTGTATATCTCTTTTTGAAAAGAAAAAACAAAATAGAAGTATAGATTTTGCAACAAAATTTGTAAACCGGTAATAAAAAAACGATGAAAAAAATTATGATGCGGTCTGACGACATTGAGCTGTTGGTTGAAGACTGGACCATGGAAGAGGAGGACGACGACCACTCGTGGAGTCATACTATCGAAGGGAATCGCACCCACGAGACACACCGCACTCGCAGCATAGCGGCCCAATACAAGTTGCCTATATACAAAAAGAAGGACTCGGCCAAAAAGATGGAGTCGAAGGTCACCATGAATACCGAGGCCACAGGCGACGAACAAATGATAATGTACGACAAGTATTCGAAATATATGATGCACCGCGTCTCGTCGATTTCGGACGACAAACTGGATAAAATGATCTACGACAGCTTCTTTGGCCACTACCGCGTCGGTCAGTGACTTAAAGGTTTAATTGAATACATATTGCGTGCAGTTGTATAATTACAATTAAACATCAACGTAGTTCTCAGTTGGCACAAAATTGGGTGTAGCTGAGCCGGTTGAGACTATTCAACCTCATTGTAACATTGGCTAAACTGCATACAATCGCCCACCGGATTGCTACCCAGTGATGACAAAGTAAACTTCACTGGTTCGTCAAATTAGTCTTAGTTATTGTGAAATAAAATTAAATTTGGGCAGAGCCACAACTGCTACGTAAAATGAGGTCAAGGTGTATAGTTTAACTAGTATTCAAATGATGTATAAGTGAGCGTTGCTTGACTGCTGAACTTAACGTACATAGAACAAGCTTCATTGGTTTTGTCAAAGTTGGCATGGCTTGGGCTGTTTTAAATAACATCAAATTGGGAGTGGGGTCATAAATAATTTGTCAAATGAGGTCAGCGTATGTGTGGCTTTACTGGTATTCAAATGATGTCTTTAGTGATCATGGCTTGACCTGTTTTAAAGTATCTAATTGCGGGATGGGGCATAACCGATTTATCAAATGAGGTAAACATGTGTGTGTCTTTACAGGTATTCAAGTGATGTCTAAGTGGGTGTGGCTTAAGGGGTTTATTAAATTACATAAAAATGGGCCTGGCTTTACTGGTATAAAATGTTACTGTGGGAGAGGCGTAACGGTCATTAAATGAAAGTGGGCGTGGTTTAACGGCTATATCAAATGACGCCAAAGTGGCTTCGATACTGGAACAATATAATGCGTTAAAGTTGAAGTTTGCAATTGTTAACACGCCTAGCATTTTATGATTTTTGTGTACTTTTACCAAGTAGTTGACCTCTTGTTTTAGACAATATTTTATACATTTTTGTCCACTTTCTCAACAGGTATACTTAAATTAATGTCCCTTCTAATTGTATATCTAGTCTGGCATATAATCAAGCTCTGTGAGTGTACCTTTTCGTGTCGAAAAGTGGGCTTGTCAACTGGTTAGTCGTTAATGATGTCCGAGTAGGCATGGTTTGACTAAGGAATCTGTTGTACAATTACACCAAAGTGGGTGTGGTCTAACTCATACTGTCTTTCTAGCTTTGGTCTATGGTTATTATTAATGGTAGATTAGACTCTTTTTAATTTTCAGTACCAAGAGACAAGGATTTCAAGACGCAAGACCCAGAAAACTTCAATGAGATCATTGATTCGCTAAGTTTGAAGAGCGCGCTGTCTATGGAAACGTTGGCAAGAAGCGACACGAGGTACGAGAAAATGCGTCCTAAGGTCGGTTCTGTCTGAAAAGCCAATATTTATTCCAGATTGGGGTTCAGTTCGACAACTCACGATGAGAGAAAAAGCATCGAAAGTATCTCGACAGACCATAAACCGATCGAGGAGAAGCTAGAGTCACCTATACCGAAGGAGACATGGCCCCAGCTGACCCTCGGCGAGCAGGCGACGTTCCTGAGGAACGGTCCGAGCTGCCCAGACGTCTACGAGAAATCGAGGAACGTCATCGACAAGGATGAGCTACCGTTGCCGGATCCTCTTCTGGAGTCGGCCCACCTCGACTATGCCCTCATCATGAACGTAAGGGTAAAATCCGCTTTTTCCGAACAGGCAACATTCATCTCGGGGGCTTTCAGATGCTAGACGGCAACTGGGGCACTGACGAGGATCAGACGATAGCGCAGATCACTTTCAAGTACATCCACGACGAGACTTTCAGGAAGAGGCTGGCCAGAGAATGTCATAGCCTCATCGACGAATGTGATTGTCCTCTACACGATAAAATCACATACGAAAAGGTTAAAACAATTTTTTTTTAAACTACAAGAAACAATATAAGTCTTGGTCGATGTTTTGTTATAGCTGATGAAGCTAGACGAGTCTTCCTTCTATGAGATTGAAACTGAAGAAGATAAAAAACAAGTCGTAAGTTTTTGATTTGATGGTTCAGTGCTGTTTTAGTTGACGGTGTTTACAGGTAGACAGACTAAGGAAGGAATTTAGGGAAAGGTATGAAGACGACATGAACATGGACATGGAGAGGGTGATCAACCCGGAGCCGGACAGCGACGAGGACGACGACTATTACGTCGAAGGGTTCAAGAGGGACGAGATCAAGATGCCAGAGATAACCGACTTCCAAGACCCGAAGGCTTGGCTCAACCTCGAACAACCCGAGAGGGACTTGGAGCCCAAATGCTGCGATTTAGCCCACTCGGAGGAGGCCCTACTCAATAGAAAGGGCTACCCGGATAGGCCTCGCATCAAGATAGACCGTCTACGCATGAAAGACATGGTGAAGGTTCGCGACAGGAAGAACATCGAAGAGGTCGTCGAGAAGATGTACCAGGACAAGGTGCACCAGTTCAGGGTAGACGAATTCAAAGGGATCAAATGGAAGCCGAAGAAAATCTACGCTTACAAACGACCCGATTGGCGCCGGCCCAATTCAAAAAAGCGAGATTCTTATGTGGAGCAAGAAGAAAATACAGAGGAGTAAAAATTATTCTGGTCTTTTATTTCTCTATGGCACTCAACGGTATAATCGCGTAGTAGATCTGTCTAATCCTTGTTCAATTGAAAATTGTCTATTGTAAGAAAAATAATTTAACTCAAATGCAATTTGAGGCAGTTGTAATTTGCCTAACACGACGCGATCTCCCATTTTCTCTTCAACATTCTTTTGTCGACCAGCAGTCCTGTCGTCAAGGTTACTTTAGGCCACCATGAGCGATTCCAACACTATTTTTTGATCAATATTCAATTGTTTACTACTGAATCTTTTGCTTTCACCAAAAGCATCTTGGACTAACTAAAAATGTAGTTCGACAAATCTTATGACATATGAGCGCACGGTTTGAGTTAAGTTAGATAAGGATCAATTAAGGACGGATTGTGTGAGGTTAGGTTAGATGTAGGGCTAGGGTTAGGGACTAGTTTGGTTTGTAATTGGGCTGAAGGGCGATAAAAGCCTATAGGACAGTTTCTACCCACGTGACGATTCGAAGTTCACCTTGACTTCACGCTTTAAGTTCACTTGATGACTATATCTTTTAGTTATTGGTACTACTAGTACTTCTAGATATGGAAATTTAAACATTGACTATATTAATTATTTCACTTAATTATTCTTTTTATCTAAGGTCATCGCTTAGGTTGAAGAGAAGGGAGGAGGTTGTATTGAGTAGGTTGAGAATAGGACTTTAAGGGTCACTTAATGGTCCATGACCCTCCGCCGTATGCGGAGCATACAGTGAAATTAGAACAAAACATATTTTATTATCATGGAGATATCATGAAATAAGAAAATGTTATTCTCTCCGGAATGCGCTGTATGACATATAAGGGGACAGACAATTCAGCTTTTTGAAAGCAGCAGATTTAAATAGATAAAATATGATCAGAGATTCGATTCTGTCAATAAAGAATCGGTCGTTCAGCGCTATTCAGCGCTTTTTGGTTAATTGCTGCACAGTTGAACTGTAGAGATTCGATTCTGTCGATAAAGAATCGGTCGTTCAATGGGATTAGGGGTGTTTTTGGTTTTTAACTACTGAACAGTTGAACTGTAGAAATTAGATTCTTTTTATAACAAGCATCATTCATAAACGGTGATCTTTTTTTTTGTAGCTAAGGTCGACACAAAAATATCGATTCTACATCGAAAGCTTTACCGTTTGATGATCAACCCTCGTTCGTTAGGGTTCGTTCCTCCCGTGAGGTTTTATTTATAAAACTAAACCCGCCTTATAACTTTGATTAAAGCCAAATTTTGAAGTTTCAAGATCGGAACTTTATCATCATCGCAGAATGGCCCTCTGCGTCAATCTGGACGAATGCAAAAGCTTTTCAGACATCATCACCAGGATCCGCTCCTTCGGAAAGTGCGTCGACGTCGGGGACGTCGAGAGTTTCAAAGGGACGAAGAAAAAGATTGTCGTTGTAAGTGAAACAGTGTTAATACATTTTTCTCAAACTAAAAACGTAAATACTCATCTGCCTTAATAATTGTTTATATTTCAATCTAACCAATGATCAGGATCCTGGGTCTCTAGATGGAATGAAAAGTTCAACCAAAGTCAACATGGACTCTCTAGGTCCGGCCATCTCATCACAGAAAATGAGAAACCAAAAATGGATCCTTATTGAGTTCAAATCCTGGTGGAACAATGATGAGGAATGCGAAGGGATTCCTAGAAGGGCCAACCGCAAAATTAAAAAAAAAAAAAAAAAAATTAACCGCAACCCAACCAGTATGATGGTCAGACTCCTGACAGGGCACATGAACTGAATATAGCGCAGACAGAAAAAGCAGTGCCAGGAAGAGGATGCAGAAAACATTTTATGTTTTGGTGAAGGCCTATTTAGACAGATTCTTGCAACTAGAGGAGGAAAACCTGAAAGAACGATCCTGCACTAAGGAGCCGCTGGCAAAGCTATAGAGGTTGATTAATAACCCGAAGCTGGCCAGTGAGTTATAAATAACAGAGGAGCGCAGTAGATCTACTCAGGATGAGGTGCAGAAGCCACCTCTTTTATCCCTATACTTCAATCTATCTTTCTTTGGGTTTGACATGATCAGGTTGCTTTGTCCCTTCTTTTCTCCAATCCTAAATATTAATAAAATTGAGTAACTGAAATTTTTTTATGGCTTGGCTGATAAAACTATCTAGGAAGAATTATTTCTGAACCCAGAAGTGAATTGAAACACAATCAATGATGAGTGTAGTAATCCCTTGACAGTCACGGTTTTGACATTTGCGGTTTTCACTATTCATATTTTAAAAATAAGGAAAGATTTGATAAAGGTTCGCAGGAAAAAAGGACATGTAAAATTTTTTATTTTTATATTGAAAGTAATTCTTTAAAAAATGAATTGATGGAAATAATCAACTCTCAGAAAATTTTTGCCTTGATTTCAACATACTGTTCCATCTTTCTCCTCAGTTTGTTTTATTCTCTTGAGGAATGCCTCCTCGTCCAAAACGGAAAAAAACCGTCCTGGCTCACATTGAAAGAATAAAAATTTTGGACGTGACATTTTTTTTTTTTTTCAAACAGCTCGGGGAAATTTTACCCTGAAGGGATCAACTTATTAAAAAAAAACAAAAAAAAAAAACAACGAATTTTGTCCCATCATTAAATCAAAATTTAAAAGTTTAAAGTTTAAAAGGGAAGTTGAGGCCGCTTCAAATCCCTACGTGGAAATTATTAATGAAATTAATTATTCAGCGAAACAGCAAACAATAAAGTTATGTCAAAAACTACAAACAATGAAAACAATCGACATGTTTGTCTTCTTTTACGTTTATTTTGAATAATTCTTTTTTTTTAGTTCTGAATAATTCTTATTCTGTATTGCATTTCAATTTAGTGTCTTGGACTGTAACCCTCTTTATAGCATAGGAAAATAGACTCAGCATTTTTGGATTTAACATTCACAGTTGTTTTCTGGAACCGAACGCCAGCGTATACATTTTTTCAGAAGGCTTAGTAATTTTTAGCACTAATATTATTTTCAGTAGGGGGGCCGCGGTAGCCGAGTGGTTAGCGTGAGAGACTCTCGGCTAGTAGACCCCGCGGCCGCGGGTTCGATTCCCGCCGTCGCCCCTGGCCCTTTTTTCACGATACCCTTCCCCCAAAAATCTAATTACGGAATAAATATATACAAGAAGCCTGGCTAGATATGCTTAGTTCATGAGGCAAAAAAAAAAAAAAATATATATATATTTTCAGTCTTAATGCCTTTCTCAATGCCTTAATGCCCTTCCTCAATTTATTTCTTCATTGGATAATCGAGTATTAATTTAATTTTGTCTTTTCATGGTCAGGTCATCTTTTCTTTCTGTGTACTTTTTCCACATTCTAAATCTTGTCGGTCTGTTCTCTACTTTTTCTTTTGTACGTATCATTGACTAATGAAACAGATTAATTAATGGAAAAATTCTTACGTCCTGGCTGATAAAAGTGAATAGTGATGGCAGATGATTAAGGTTCAGGCTTACTGATGTGGAGATATCATTTTATTACATTTTCATTTGTATGTTTGATTCAAGTTGTTCAAAATAACGATATTATTGTATTTCAGGGCACGGTTATTGAGATCTACCCGAGGGTCCGTCCCAAATCTCTTGAAGGCGGAAGATGCGAGTGTTGGACGATGATACTGAAAACATGTAAGACGGTGTTGTTCGACGTTGCCCAGTTGGGTTTTATTTTATTTTATTTTTTTAGTCGGTCCCAAAAATAAAAAAGGAATCAGGATAAGAGTCGTCTTCTTAGGGGACATCGTCCACCGTTTGGATCTGAATCAAGTCCACGAAAAAGATGTTTTGTGCATCATTAACCCGAAGCTGATGAAATCTCCGTCTTCGTTGACACTAGTCGTAGGGCCGACTCATCCCATACCGATCGTTTGGCATTGTAAACCTTTAGTGAGTTGTTAGAACTCATTTAATTGTATTTTATTGATTTTATATTTTATATTTTTTTTTTAGGTTAAGTTCGATACGTTGGAATTCGATGGTGACTTTCCAGAACAGATTATGAATGCGGATGAAGAAGTGGCTAATGTGCGTGATCAAGATAAAGACGAGGTGGTTGATCGAGAAAAAGAAAAAAAGAAATGTGACAAATCCGACAAAAATGAGCATGTCGTTGACAACTTAAAACCCGCAATTGAGGATCAAACTGTTGATAAGCCTTCGTCAGTCGATAGTAATAAAATTCAGCCTGAAATAGCAAAACCGGCATCAGTGATAAAGTCAAACAAAGCACTGGTAAAATTAAAGGGTGCTGCAAATAAGCCGGTTACGATAACTGACGAATCGCAGACTTCCTCCTGTCGTTGTATATGCAACGAAGAGAATAGTAGTAAAAATCGAACTTCCAAGGATAAAAAAGATTGGTACAACATGAAATGCTGTTGTTTAAAGCTTATATTGAAACTCGACACTTTATTCGGCTGTTGCGTCCACGGCACAACGTGCGCCAGGAATCTTTCGATACTCGAGCTCCTGAAAATGAATGCAGAAGGAAACTCTCACCAGCATTTAAAGGAGGGGCCGCAGCACCGGCATTGTTGGTCACCTATTAACAAAGGGCCAGTTTCTCAAGAGAATTTTGAAAATTGTGAAAGCGTTAGTGAGAACGAGGTGAGAGCGCCTTCGAGCTTGCACGAGGAAGAATGCGCCCTGCCTAGATTAGAACACGCTTCTAGCACGCCCATTCCGAACAGGACTGAAGAGTGGGTTAACACCTTAGATGAGTGTAGACTTTCAGTAGACAAAGGGTGTGAAAGAAGCCCTAAGAGACGGATCAGTCCTGAAAAAGTCACCCAGCCTCGGATAAGGAAAAAACTCAGGTTGTTCACCGTTCCGGATGGTTCTGACATTTTCATGAAAGATGTCACCGTACCGTCGAACAGTGTGACCAATGCTCCGTTGTCAAAGATGAATAAATCACCGGAAGTCATCAATCTCTTAGACTCGGAGCACAGCAGCACAGTGGAACAGATCGAACCGAACGAAGACTCTGAACCGACGTTGGACTTGAATAAATTGGTTCAGGACAGCGACAGTGAAGGAGAAGAATTCAGTTCGGCTCCAAACAGCCCTGTCGTCAATAAAACAGTCCCTGTAATGATGGAGATTGAAAATCATTCTGGGAGCCACAATAGTACGGAAGAGCTCGATTCAAATACAACTGATAAAAGGAAATCACAGGTAATTTCAATTTATTACGTAAACTTAATGCTAGTACAAAAATAATGCACATTTTGAAAAGGCAGTCAAAAAATTTTTTTTTCATTTTTATAAAATAAAGAAATTTTATTCAAAATATTTTCCATCACAATTTACACATGCCAATGTGCCAAGATACTTACAAATGGATTTTTTTCATTTTTTTTTTTCTTCAAAAACATCAGTACCTTGAGGGGTTACCTCTGCTGTTGCGAACCCTCATTTCTTTTTTAGAAAAAACAAGAAAACATTACAATAAAGTCTTGGAAGGCGTTTTCAGCTTCACCCCATTCTCTAAAAATTTTACTCCTCAATAAATTATAAAAATGCCTAAAAAAAGGGGAAATCTGTAGGCAAGAGGTTGGTTGAATATGGAAGGTGAGGAAAGATTTCATGTACTAACTCATTTTTTCTCTACATTGGCATCGGTTCGCTTTGTATTGCACACACACCCACTAGAAAAGTGGCACATGTAGACAAATTATAAAAACCAGTTAATTTAAAAAAAAAAAAAAAAATTGGGTATGTGATGCTACAGGAAAGATGACACGACTTAGATGGACTCTTAGCTAGGCAGAACTATGTGCCACTTTTGAATTGGCAGGAACGTACTGTCATTATTCCCGAAAAATGACATATTTTGAGTTACCATTTTAATTATGAAAAACGATTGTTAAATCAATTCTACAAATATGATTATTTAAATATCGTGCGATGCAGTCTTGTGTGATAAAGGTTTCAGAAAAAAGTTTTCTTTATTGTGCCGACGTTTTTACAGGGCCTGGGATTTACAAACATTGTTTACTTTTAGCAATTACATTTTGGATGTGGAAAAGTGAATTTATACAATGCAATATATATATATATATAATTTTTTTTTTAATTACGAAAAACCATTCTTGCCAAACACATTGAGTGAGTAGAAATACTTTGATTGAATTTTTTGCATTGTATAAATTCACTTTTTACACATCCTAGGTGTATTTGTAACATTTAAACAATTGTTGTAAATCCCAGGTCCCGAAGATGATCTAAATAAAGATTGAAACGTTGGCACGATAAAGAAAATGTTTTTCTCAAACCTACAACACACCAGACCGCATCTCACGATTTCTAAACAATTATCGATTAACGGTCATTAATCAATGTGAAAGGTCCTGATGATGACCTTAAAATAGGTTGAAAGCTTGGTGGTAACGAATGTTTCTCCCCCCCCCCCAGCGAAGACCATATCTTGTACTTAGAGAGTCTGTGAATTTTTGTAAGTTTCATTTCTTTTATTTTAACAATACTCTTAACCCTCCATCGGGCACACCTCTGAATGAAACAAAACCAGGCGCACCCGGCCTGAGAGGCCACCTACCTGTTTTGACCCTCACCCTTCCCCTCTAATCGATTTAACAAAATACTGCTAAGGTAGCCTGTGCCAGGATTTACCATTATATCAAATACCAAATTGGATGGAAACAAACGAGTTTATTGAATATAATGAAGCTTAAACTAAAACAACCAAAATTCTGAATTTTGTACAAGTTTTTACAAAAACCATACATTTTTTTGTCCATTTCAGCAGGAAATCTAGAATAAAAGTCAGGAAAACTGAATTGAAACGTAAAATGAACGACAACAAAAATATAGTGAAAAAACTTTTTCTTTTAATTTTTGACAGTCAGGAGCAGTCTGCTCAACAAGCCAGGATGATTCTAGCCTAGCAGAGTGATGGTTGACAACAGAATATACCCCACCCCTAAATAGGAAACTACTAGGACGGGGTCCTGTTAAGCCGCGAGGTAAAATAATAGCAGGCAAAAAGGCCAGCTACGCCCGACGGGGGGGTGGGGGGTGGGGTGGTTAATTATTGTTTTTCCATAATTTTTGAAGTGTTGTCTTTTAACTTTTACAGTACTTTATAGTTTCGACGATTTTTTTAATGCTTTAATTGCATTATTTTTATTAATTGATGACACCTTTATTTCATTAATTAATTTCAGCCTGATTCCGGAACTCCATATGAATCAAAAATAATGTTGAAAGGGGACGATCAGGTTGGTGCGTTCGGATTTGGACTAAACTTTTTTTGCCGATTCTACACTCCAAAATAAAAGACGTATCCTGCTACTTTTTGTAAATAGGCCCCCTGTTTTTGACGGCTTGTCTTTTATTGTAAAAAAAGTTAATACCCTCACAGTCATTGACCGCCAGAGCCATTATGTGCAAGACAGGTGTCACAACTCAAAAAAGGGGTAGTTTTTTGGTGGTAGTACAGATGGATTTTTAAAATTTGTGTTGGCAATAATGACGATAATGTCAGGTTTTATTGCCAACAACCGTAATGGCATGTACTTATTACGCAAGGAAAAAAAATTCAATTTCCATTTGTCTCTTTAAAAAATTTTCTTTTGTTGAGTCGTGACACTTTCGTTGTGGGTGTGCGATGTCGTATTGTATTGAATCCCTGTCAAAATGTATTCTTAATTAATTATTCAAGGGGATTTTCAATCCCAGAATAAAGTTTATTTCTTGACTTCAGGAAGTGTCGTAGGCGTTTTTTTTTTTTTTTTTAACATCATTGTATCAGTTTATTACTATTAATAATTATCGATTAACGACCATTAATCTTTACACATTACTATTACTTTTGTTTCAGAAAAAAGGACCAGGGCAAACTTCTTGTAAGAGTCCGAAGATTGTTCGAGGACAAAGTAAATAATACATTATGTTGATACAATTCAATTGTTGATTTTATTTTATATTTTTTAAAATAATTGATCTAAAGGGGAGGGGGAGTTATTTGTATAAAAGGTACAAATTTACAATTTTCAAATTGTGTTTTCATTTTTACAATAAAATGTCAATTTTCATTTTTTAAAAGTTATTATCGTTAGGATTGGTTCAATTTGAGGGGGTTTACATGATAAAATAATTTTAAGATTAATTTTGTATTGTTATTTGTTATTGCAAATTTTATTTGTATACATAGCATTATATACCAGCATCAAGTAGCATCTTTCAAACCAAAAATTAGTTGGAAAGTTATAGTATTTTTTAAAATATTTTGTTGTTGTGTTTATTATGATTTTTACCACTGTTATTTTTTTTTATTAGCAACAAACGAATGAGATAAATGATATCTGAAGCTTGAGTGTGTTTTCTGTTGAAATAGACTAGAGAATGAGAGAATTTTCAGAGTGTGAAGGTGGTGTGTAACTTAATTTTTATTTAAATTCGTGAGTCCAGACCGTATAAGGTTTAAATGAAGTTGGTTGTTATGACTAGCTACGGAAGGATCAGGATTGACGCGATGGCTGTGTTAGATAAAAAGAAGTGTTGCTTAGGATGACTGGAATATCAGCTGTGTAAATTGTGAATTGGAACGGCCCTAGGATGGTGCCCTGGGGGAACACTCATTGTGGCGCAGAAGTCAGGATTTTTTTTTTATAGATTAAAAGTGCACGAAAGGCGGTTGTGGAACAGTTGGGATTTCATGCGGATCAATTTTTTTTGTCTGCTTTTATTGTCTTTTTTTATTATTGTTTATTGAAGAATTTCCAATCTTTTTGAAGTATTTTACCGATTCCACCATTATTGTTGTTACACTTAGAACATTCTTTGCCACAAGGTAAATTAAAATAATGCAGAAAATGCCTTCTGATTTTTGTTTTGAGTATTAATCAGATGAGAGAATCAACATTCAATGTTCTTTTGCTTAAAAAGCAAGGTGAGGTTTCAATTTTCACATTTTCTTTGCTATATTCCTCTAAATTTACACTTATTTACCTTCTTACAGCCTAAACTTTTGTCTAATTTTTTCTCTTATGCGATCAGCGTTTTGTCAATGTGTAGACTGGTCACGTTGGAAAATTGTTTAAACAACCGATGCCAGGCCACATTGTGACAAAAACTACTTTGCATTTTTTGAATTAATGCGTATCAAAGTTCATCTTTACAGTTGATCTATTTCCGCTTTTTCTGATTTTTCTTTTTACCACCTAGCACTATTTAATGAATAACTTTTAACTTGGAAAAATCTATATTAACTCTTAATTTTTTCCTGATGATTGGATTCTTTGTGGTCGCTTGGGTTTCGAATTGTACAGGGTGTTCGGCTACTCGTGTTGCAAACTGCCAATAGGTTCTCCATTTAAAAACAAACTAAAACGTCCTAATTAACTACGGTTCGAATCTCAACAGTTTCGGAGTTATTTCACTTTTTCTGATTTTTTTTTTTTTTAAGATTTCACGCCCTTGCTTCAAATAAACAACGATCACTCCAAAACTAAAAGGTTTCGGACGAATCAGTTGAGACCATTGAAATCTCCATTAAATTTTCAATTAGATATGATTAATATTAAACTTATAAACGTTAGTGGAATAAGGTTTTAGAAGCGAGAACTTTGAATTTTTTTTTTTTTTTTTCAAAGTTGAAAAACTTTCTACGGTGATTCTGAACTACTATTTCCAAACAGAGACCATAAAATTTCAGAATACCTACACCATTTAATATCCTTTTTAGCGGTGCGATTGCATTTTGAATTAATTTTTTCAAAAATGAAGAAATGGATGAAGGAAAAGAAAAAAAAAACTTCTGTGAAATCTTAAAAAATCAGAAAAAGTGAAATAACTCTAAATTGTTTGTAACATCAGTAGCTGAACACCCTTAAAAAAAAAAAAAAAAAAAAAAAAAAAAA